>JASPKZ010007802.1:2932500-2990859 GCA_030220185.1 Diploptera punctata
AGGCCATATGTTGACCTGTTTTTGCCTCAAGAGAAACACTATCCAAAAGTATTTTGAGTGGACGTCCTGATCTTCTTCCTGCAGGTTGATAGCTTAACATATGTTTCGGTATCCTGTGATCTTCCATTCGATGAACATGTTGCATCCATCTTGACTTATAATCAGAAATTTTGTTTTCTAAACTTCCACGTGTAAATGTTCTAAGATGTCTTCATTTTTTTTTTGTGATCTAGTAGTGAGTATCCTGCAGTCCTTCGAAGGTATCTCATTTCAATAAATAAATATAAATAGATAGACAGATAGATAGATAGATAGATAGATAGATAGATAGATAGATAGATAAAAAATAAATAAATACATAAATATACATCCATAGTAATTCTGCCCGAGGGCAGGACTTTCACTGCAATCATAGCATTTTCATTCTATGCTTTGCAGCTTTACTAAGGAATTAAAGGTGTGGTAGCGGATGATGATAATGGCCGGATGATTTTCGGGGACCGATGGCCCTAAGCTTCCTGACATTTGTCTTACAGGTGAGGAAAACCCCCGTAAAACCTCACCCAGGAGCCTATCCCGACCGGGGATCGAACCCGGGCCCACTGCACGACAAGGTAGCACGCTTCCTCGAGGCCACAGCGGTGGACCTGTAGAAAATATTAAAGTGTTTGAAATTATAAATTTTTGTCTCTCGGAAACCTTTCGTGATGGAGAAAAACTGATATATTTGAATTCAGGAAAAAAATACTGTCAGAATCACATATTTTTCTTTCTGAGACAAAAAAAGGTGATTTTTTGTTGCTCAGTGTAATCATAGTTCGGGGACATACTACGGAAATATAGGTATGTATGCAACGAGAGAAGGAAGTAGTATATTACTACTCGAGGACTAGCAAATAAGTTCGAGACTATTAATATACTCATTTCCCGAATTGCGTATATAAGTTTTTTTTTAACATTTTCCAATACTGTTATTTTAACACAGTTCCAATAATGGATTATATTATAATATTATAATGATATTGTGAAAATTAATGTGTGAACCAGGAATCGAACCGCGGACCTCTAGTTCTACAGACTAGTGTGCAGCCCAATACGCCATTCCACACCTGGCACAAACACCAACAATTCTCTCCACGTATACAATTCTCGTTTCGTCCGCTGTCAGGTAGATGACATTGCCATCGCCAATGGCCGGCTTCGTTTAGAATTTATTTGAGAATTTTACACCACCACTTTTATAAGTAGTAAACGATGTTATTTAACATTTTCCAATACTGTTATTTTAACACAGTTCCAATAATGGATTATATTTAATATTATAATGATATGGCATGGCGTATTGGGCTGCACACTAGTCTGGAGAACTAGAGGTCCACGGTTCGATTCCTGGTTCACACATTAATTTTTCTTTTCACAATATGATTATAATAGCATATAAGTTTGTTCACTCCTATACTAATAACAATAATTTTGCTCAATTTTTATAATTCGTGTCAATTTTTATCTTGGTTTGTTCAATTGTTTGATAGCAGTTTGATAGCAAGGGAATGTTGATAAAACAACTGCAATTGTTTATTGTTGTGTGGATTACTGTCAGACATTTTAAATAACATTTTTAGACTGCATATTAATTACATATGTGATAAATTTTAATGTAGGGACAACTATTCAATCACTATAAATCTGAATTATCAAAGTGAGTGATAAGTGCGATACAATAAAATTCTATTGTATTGCCCAATAAAATTTTAAGTAGGTAACATTTTTATATGATTAATGAACTCAATTACATTCCTTCCCTAGGGAATAAGTTGAGCAATTACATGCCGTTGTCAATGGATACCAAGGCTTATCATAAGTAATGCCACGAGTGATTTTCAATTTACGTCTCACGAAGTGAGGAGTGAATTTATCTAGAGAATTTGGAAATCAAGAGTGGCATTTGTTAGGACTATTTAACGAATAAAATTAAGCTGTTTACTCACAAATCATTGTTTAACTATAGTTATTTTAAAATATTTATGTATTTAATGTAAACAGCGATGTTTGAAAACAAATCAGAAATGTGAGGTTATGTTCATTCACTGCAACCAGATCATATTTTTATTGCCAAGTAAGATCGCAATATTGTAAGAATGCACCAAGTGGAGAAATAATGAAACACATCAAACTATATATCATAATCAATATTACGGGTTATTCATTTATTTTTTTTAGTAAACAACGCAGTAAAATCAAGGAATCTGTTCATTATTTGCTATATTCAATGTATTTGTTGGAAAAAAATAATGTTCTGTCCTGTTCAGAACATTAAAAGGAGGAGATTTCTTTATCACAAAAGCAGGAGCTGATAAAGAGAAATCGATAAAGAGCGAGGTGAAACACGACTGTCATTGGTTGTAAAACAAAATTCATTGAAACGTGATTGGTCATTGACTAGCATTTGTGACATGAGTTAAATAGTCATAAGTAATGCCACGAGTGATTTCCAAATTATTGTGAGTCGTGAATTTATCGATAATTTGGAAATCAAGAGTGGCATTTGTTAGGACTATGTAACGAATAAAATTAAGCTCTTTGCTAAAAAATAATTATTTGAATATAGTTACCGGTGTTTTAAAATATTTATATAGTTAATGTAAACGGCGATGTTTGAAAACAAATTAGAAATGTGAGGTTATGTACATTTACTGCAACTCGATCATATTATTTATTGCCAAATAGGATCACAATATTGTAAGAATGCACTCTAATGGAGAAATAATGAAACACATCAAACTATTATAATCAACATTATAGGTTAATCATTTATATTTTGAATAAACAACTCAGTAAAATCACTGAATCTATTCATTATTTGCTATATTCAATGTATTTGTTGGAGAAAAATAATGGTCTAATGTGTTCAGAATATTAAAAAAGGAGGAGCTTTCTTTATCACAAAAGCAGGAGCTGATAAAGAGAAATCGATAAAGAGCGAGGTGAAACACGACTGTGATTGGTGTAAAACAGAATTCATTGAAACGTGATTGGTCATTGACTACCATTTGCGACATGAGTTAAATAGTCAGTGTAAACATACTATACCATTACACAAGCAATAGACATCAGTACCTTGTCGTACGTCTTGAAATTGTCTGAGCCAGTCCTCGCACTTTGTAAACAAACAATTCGTTTGTTCATAACGTCACATCTCGATACTATTTCCTCGCACTCTGATAAGAATCATCCATACTTTAATGACCTTGTTTACTATGAATGTTGTATGTCTTTTCTTAAATGTTCGTACGTTCTCACAGGTGAGCGAGGAATTCGGCTGATCACTGATACGGGGAAACCTCCAAGTTCTTATGTGGTCACAAAGTAAGACTTTATTGGAGTAAAAAGTATGTAGAATACAGATATATGTAGTCTACAAGTAGATCGTATGGGCAATAAGCCGTAAATTTTTTTGCGTGATAATGCGTTTTGTCGTACTTACAGTAATGGCGACCATGATTGAAAGTTGAACTTCCTACATTTCGGGGTTGCCAACCTAAATAACTATACTGTAATAAAATAACTATACTGTAATATTACATATTACATACCGCGTGAGGGAAGTAAAACCACTGCCCTCTATCTATATTACATACAATGTATATAGAAATAATATCCAAAAGGTAGTGTTAATATACATTATACGAAACAAATCACTGCATTTTAAATGTACTGAACTTTATTTGAAACAATATAAAACAATAAATACGTTAATTAAATAAAAATAAAACGTAGTTTTATTTGATTTTCATATTTATTATATAATTCAGTGACAGCTGTTTCGGTACACTGAACCTTCTTCAGACATGTTAACAAATTATGACTTGTGTTCCAACTGATCTAAGCAACAATACAACAATATTTATTTAAATTTATTTGAATGAATCCCCTTTGTTAAATTAAAAAAATTAAATAAATATTGTTCTATTGTTGCTTAGATCAGTTGGAACACAATTCATAATTTGTTAACATGTCTGAAGAAGGTACAGTGTACCGAAACAGCTGTCACTGAATTATATAATAAATATGAAAATCAAAGAAAACTACGTTTTATTTTTATTTAATTAAATATATATGGATTTTCATCAAGTAAACACCAACTCAATTGATTATTCAATAAATACGTACTTGCCGCAATTTTATCACTAATTGGTATCACGGCCACCCGTAGTTTCAACTAATAAACATTGCCCACACTGTTAACGTTATTCAATTGTTTATAATGATCACAAATATTTCCAACAAATATATTATTTTACTATTATCTATTGTTTTGAAAACACCATCGCGCAAAAAGTAATGTACAACGCACGTTTGTGAAGTGTTTTACAGAACCTCAGAAATAGCTCGGTTTTTCTCGATTCTGTAAAAACCACTTTCCAATCTTGATTCGTAATATAGTATTGACAGTCCATATCAATACGTTAATGTCCAATTATTATAACATAAAACAAATAAAAACATAGTTACATTGGAAATTAAACAATTAATCTAATTAAGGCCTTACAGTTACAACTATTTAGTATTAATACACTTTATTTACATACAGTATGTAACATTCTTATGTACTGTACATTCGAAATCTTTATAAACAATAATTCATATTCCTTTTTTTTTTTTCTTCCTCTTTTCGTTTACACACTGTTTTCCTTCTTGTTTTACCTTTTTGTTACCTTTCTGTTATTCTCACATATTGACACAAGGACAAGACACACACACCCAGACCCAAGTGGAGATTAAAAATCCCCTACGCCGCCGGGAATCGAACCCGGGTCGCCAGAGTGGACCGACTACGCCACGGCGACGGACTTTTAAATACAGATTATGAAGAAGTCGATACCGTTAAATCTGATCTGTGTACTTACGTATTATCTAATCCATCCATCCATCCATAGTAATTCTGCCCGAGGGCAGGTCCTTCACTGCAATCATAGCATTTTCATGCTATGCTTGCAGCTTTACTAGGGAATTGTAGGTGTGGTAGCTTCCCGTTGCTTTCCACACCGGTGAAGGATGATGATAATGATAAGGGTGATGATGATGGCCGTATGATTTCGGGGACCGTTTGGACCTTAAAGTTTTCCTGACATTTGTCTTACAGGTGAGGAAAAACCCCGATAAAAACCGCACCCTGAAAAACTGCCCCGACCGGGAATCGAACCCGGGCCCGCTGCGTGACAAGTCAGCACCACAGCGGTGGACTATTATCTAATAAGTAGAGAAATACATATATTGGTGCAAAATATACCATATATTCTAATGAAATTTAAAATATTGTTTATATTGCTGCAACAGTTTTATTTGTACTTACTTACTTACTCACTGGCACTATCGAACCCGTAGGTTCATGACCGCACGGACATAAGCTCTCCATACATCCCTATCCTGATATAATGCTTTCCAATCATTCCCTGTATAACCTACTTCCCTCAAATCATAGTTAATGTTATTCTCCCACCTCATTCTTGGTCTACCAAGTGGGTGTTTTCCCTCTGGCTTTCCTACAAGAAGCTTCCATGCAAGTCTTTCATTCCCCATACGTGCAAGATGTCCTGCCCATCGCAGTCTACGAGACTTAACTGTTCCTACTATATCTGGCTTCCTATAAAGACCATGTAGTTCATTGTTATGTAGTCTTCTCCATTCACCTGTCTGTTCATCTATCTTTGGTCCAAAAATGTTCCTAAGTACTTTATTCTCAAATACTTGATCTCCTTTCCTCTCTTAAAGTAAGATTTGAGCCTTTGGCATGGGTTCCCTGAAGTAGTCCCCGCCCGGAGAACCGAATGGGGGACTATTTGACCTCCGGAAAATGTTACCCCAGTTGAACCCATGTCCGCATTTCTTGACGGTTGTATTTTTACGGTGAAAGATCGTCACTCTTTCGACCAAGGTACTTTTTTCGTCTGGCTTATTACCTGCGACCAGTCCGGCATGGGTAACCCTATTGGCAGCAATGCTACCGCCGGCATTTGTACACTACAGCAAATGTCCTTGATGAACACAGTACTTACGGTGTTACTGTACGTAAGAAATGGTTAAAACCTGTCCTTTATTTACTAATTCAATATGAATAAAATAAAGGAGATAGAGAGCAAATTTAAAGAAACAATAATTAATTTTACATTGAGATGACCTAATAATGCATTCCAAAACAGTGATAAATACGGACTAGCATATTCAAAATAATCACATTGAATTCAAACACGCCGTCAAAAGACAGATGATCAATTTGTCACAAGGTCCATTACAAGTAATGTAATTAGGCCTAAGATTTAATATTTTCAATTTTTGTAATTGAAGAAGAAAAGGATGTAAATGCAAAAATAAAAAAAAATAAAAAACGGATTTTAGGGTTAATAAATTCTATCTTCAAGCCACATTTACTCCAAAAAAATACAAGACTAAGGGTCAATTTCACCAACAGAGGTAAATGCATTACGCCAGTTTTACCCGTGTATAATGCATGGCTTAAACTGGCGTAATATAGTTACCTCTGTAGGTGAAACCGACCCTAAAAATGTATAAAACACTGGCTCTTCCAACTCTTTTGTATGGTAGCGAAGTATGGACATTGAAACAGAGACTTAGATCTGCTGAAATTATATACCTTGAGAGGACAGCAGGATACACACTACTAGATCACAAAAAAAAAAAATGAAGACATCTTAGAAGAATTACACTTGGAACCTTTAGAAAACAAAATTTCTGATTATAAATTAAGATGGATGCAACATGTACCCAAAGAAATGTTAAGATATCAACCTGCAGAAACAAGAAGACAGGACGTCAATTCAAAATACTTTTGGATGATGTTTCTCTTGAGGCCGAAATAGGTCAACAAATGGCCTAAATTCATGAATATGCTTTGATGAATATGGTGGATCTTTGTAATTTAATTTATTATATACCGTAATACTAACCGTGATTTGAGGGAAGCAGGTCATACTGGGGATGATTGGAAAACATTAGCCCAGAATAGGGATATATGGAGAGCTCATGCCCGCGCGGCCATGAACCTACTGTTCGATGTGCCAGAGAGTTAGTTAGATAACTTATACCACATCCGGACATATCTCGTCTTTATGTTAAAAGATTCCGTGCTATGTGGCCATGGTCTATAACTGGTATTTCTTCCAAATGTTTCTCCCTCAACTGCGGAGGGCATCTTCAGTGGCGAGTGCTTATAGGCGATGTTACCTTGTAGTAGCCTCGAGTCTCACAGCCGAGTCTACTACAAGGTAACATCATCTAGAAGCACTCGCCTCTGAAGATGCCCTCTGCAGTTGAGGGAGAAACGTCTGGAAGAAATACCAGTTACAGACCACGGCCACATAGCCCGGAATCTTTTAATATTATGATTACGGCCGTGAAAGCCTGCATTCCACAATATCTAGTCTTTATTACATAGTTCTTATATGAGTATAATTTCATAATTAACTCAATGACACTATCGAGCCCGCAGGTTCATGACCACGCGGGCATAAGCTCTCCATACATTACTATCCTGAGCCAAAATCTTCCAATCATCCCTTGTATAATCTACAACTCTCATATCATTCTCCTACATCATTCTTGGCCTACCTACAGGGCGTTTTCCCTCTGGTTTTCTTATAAGTGGTTACCAAGCCTCTCTTCCATTTCATTGCCGATTCGTGTAACATGTCCTGCTATCGCAGTCTACGAGATTTTAAGATTTCTTATTACATCTGGTTTGTCATAAATATCATGTAGCTCACTGTTAAGTAGTCTTCTCCATTCGCCTGTCTGTTCGTTTCTCTTTGGTCCAACAAATATCTGTAACAACTTTATTCTCAATTATAGGGAAGTTCGGGTAATGTGGACCCTTCTGTTCGAGTAGATCCTGTTAATATTTT
The DNA here is from genome assembly GCA_030220185.1 of Diploptera punctata. Taxonomy (NCBI): domain Eukaryota; kingdom Metazoa; phylum Arthropoda; class Insecta; order Blattodea; family Blaberidae; genus Diploptera; species Diploptera punctata. Next base: position 2,940,420 of record JASPKZ010007802.1, read on the forward strand.
CTTTAATTCGTGCTGCCCTCGAACAGAAAATATATTAACTTCTTCCCCTCATCAACTTCGACGGGTTCAAGGCCAGTTTCTGTTATTCTTTATGCGAAGAAGGATTTATTTATGATATTTATGAAAATTACCAATTTAAAAGTTTTTTAAGCTAAGAATCAATTCTTAATTTCTGCTATTGAATATTACAAATGTTGAAAAACTCCTAAATGTATTATATTATGTAGATGCTGTTTTAATATACTGACGGGTTTGGTTTGATATTATGTGATATGGTGGCTGTATAAAATAATTAAACATGACAAAGGAATTCGGTTAATGTGGACCCTCTATATTTTATCAATGAGGATGCTATCTATAAAAACATTCACTTAATTAATTTTATTTAATATCCTTGTAATTTTACTAAACCCAAAGACCGTCGCTTTCTGCAGTTGAATGACATGTGAATATTGTAATCAACAAAAAATATTCAAAAAATCAACGCTTTTTAATTATGATCAGTCATAAATATTTTCAGATTAATCTGTGCCTGTCTGTATAAATTAATAGAGCAAATAAACTTAAAAATAGACTAAAAGCTAAGGTGGACTCTGAGGTCCACTTTATCCGAATATGGAAGTTAAAGCGGACCTTTCTTGTAATGTAAAAAAGTTTATAAATTATGAAGATGTTTCCATATTTGAATAAAATAACAATGCTGTTTCATAGTTACAACACTAATGTTAATCACTGTAATTAAACAAAATTCAAATCCCTTAATTAAAAGAAGAAAAACAACAAATTCAAAACAAGGATCCAAATTACCCGAAGTTCCTCTACTCGTAATATTTTCTCCTCCCTTCCTTGAAGTAAGAGTCTGAGTTTCGCATCCATATAATATAGTGAGCATACAAGTTTTATATATTTTCAGTTTTTTTTTTTAGAGAAGTTGAGGATACTTATTTTTTTTTTACTATTATCGCTGTACCTCGCCTATTAATTTACTAAAAATTATGTTATTTAACATCCTTGACGGTTGGTGGACAGTGTTTCTGACTACGGTTCATGAGGTCCCGGTTTGATTCCCGGCAGACCATAGCAATTTTTCCTTGAAGGAAATTATTCCCGTGATTGCCCATGGTCTGAAATCTAGCTTAAGTTCAGGTTAAGGATTCTTTTGGCACTTCATTATCATTTGTGACCTATCACATCATCAGGGAAACGTAACTCCGCTTTTCAAGCGCCCCAACCTAGGAAATGTATTACAATTCTGCCAATGCAAAGGGAAAAAGACAGAAATGTCATAAAAGACAAGCTGGTGGCATTGGACAAAAATAATGCTATATTTACACTATTTTCAATGTCATTTCGTAATATACGTGTATAATGTAAACATGAAGGAAATATACTTGTGGGTGTAATGCGAAATGACAGCTGTTTTGACAGGGAATAATAGACTGCACCTGGAAAATTTCACAATACGTAGTTCCCACATAGGAAAAAGTCATTCTGTGATTCACTTCACATTTATTTAAAAGGTGATTTTATTGTACCAGTTTAGTTACGGATTTACCCTGTGACACTGTGTGGCACCATATGTGACTATTGCTCTGGCAGTTATATATCTCGGTAATAAGCAGCACCAGGTTAGTTATTCATAATAAAATATGGACGGGTTTAAATTACAATAGTCTAAGTCAGCGGTTCCCAACCTTTTTCGACTCGCGAACCCCTTCCACAACGATCTGAGTTGGGTGAACCACTGACTTTTAAATATACAGTAGACATGCATACAATTTAATTCCAAACAAAACGTTTAATAACCTTAAATTAACTTACCTCTTAGGGCCAGTTTCACCAAGAGAGGTAACTGTATTATGCCAGTTTAAGCTATGCATTATACATGGAGAAAACTGGCGTAATACAGTTACCTCTGTTGGTGAAACTGGCCCTTAACGTTAAAACCTAAAGTTACTCTAGTTACGGCTTAAAACTTACATAACGTGTAGGCCCAGTTGTAGCTAAATCAAATGCATTCCTAACGTTGTTACATGAATGTAAATTAGGCGTTCGTGACAAATGTTAATTTATTGTGGAAATAATGTGATAAAGTCCCGATATTACACATATGTAACAAAGGGCATAATAGGGTTAATTTAATTTTGAGATAATAATAATAATAATAATTATTATTATTATTATTATCATTATTATTATTCAGTGGAAAGAACATGTAGAAAGAATGGAAGAAACTAGATTACCAAATAACATCTTACATTATTTTCCGAGAGGAAGAAGAAGAGATGTCGGACGTCCTCCGAAGAGATGGTCTTAGATCCATTAGTGAAGACGGAACAGGCAACTAATGCCTAAACCAGGAAGCGAAGAAGAAGAATATTATTATTATTATTATTATTATTATTATTATTATTATTATTATTATTGTTACAATGCTTCAGAAATGATGGAAACAATAATAGACCTAACCTCGAAACCCGCCATTACGGAAAAGTTTTGGCGAACCCCTTGAAATATTTTACGAAACCCCACAGGGGGTTGGAAAACGATTGTCCAATTCATTTTCATCAGCAATAAAACTATATACATTATAAAACTAAACCAATTTTCTTCACTGCCCACCAGGTTGACAAATGAGGGAAATTTTGAAGAAGTGACTGAATTTAAATACTTAGGAACAATAATCACAAATAGGAATGAGACGCACAAAGAAATAAAACATAGGCTCAATTCTGGAAATGCGTGTTATTATGCATTATAGAGACAATTTTCGTCCCAACTTCTTTCAAAAAACGTTAAACTGAAAATATATCATCATCATCATCATGAACAAATTCGTTTTAGGCCATGTGGCCTGTACGGTAAACCTAGCGAAGATGGTCTTGATCTTTCCACCGATGTTTTGGTCTTCCTTGGTCCCTATGTCCAGTTGGGGTATATTGGAATGCCAATTTTGGAAGTCTATTTCTTGCCATTCTTCTCAGATGATTTTTCCATTCTGAAAATATATAAAACTGTTATTCCCCCAGTTATATGGATGCGAAACATGGACTCTTACTTTAAGAGAGGAAATCAGATTACGAGTATTTGAGAATAAAGTTCTTAGGAAAATATTTAGACCAAAGAGAGATGGACAGGTGAATTGAGGAGACTACATAATAGTGAAATACATGGTCTTTATAGGAAGCCAGATATAATAAGAAAAGTTAATTCACGTAGACTGTGATGTGCAGGACTTGTGGCATGAATGGGGAATAAAAGAGGTGCATGGAAGCATCTTGTAGGAAAACAGAGGGAAAACACCCAGTTGGTAGACGAAAAATGGGGTGGGAGAATAATGTTAACCATGGTTTGAGGGAATGATGACAAATCAAGAGCTTAAAAAAATTGAATACTACTACTACCACTACTGATTTGAGGGAAGTAGATTATACACTGGATGATTGGAAAACTTTAGCTCAGGGTAGGGATGTATGGAAAGCCCAGTTGGTAGACCAAGAATAAGGTGGAAGAATAACATTAACCATGATTTGAGCGAAGTAGATTTACACGGGATAATTGGAAAAAATTAGCTCAGGATATGGAGAGCTTATGTCCGCGCGGCCATAAACCAACGGGTTCGATGTGCCAGTGAGCTAGTTATTTTTTTTGTTAGACATTCAGGTCATTTTTGAGAAACGGAAGATGATCTGCAGATAAACTCTAATTATAAGCCTAATTTGAAAGATTGTATTGTATTGTAAGCCTATACTTTCCCTTTACAGAGATTTAGGCGCTCTCCCCCTACAGTGAAGAATTTGAACCATACTAATTTGACTACACTTGTTTTCGTACAGATGTCATTTTTTGAGTGGTCCGTGGTCAGCGTTCCGACTCATACTGACATCTAGGAAACCAACGTAATACAAGGACGGGAAAATTCGGTAAATTTTGCGTAGAGGCTTTTCATTCAGGCTTAAGGATTTTTTACGAGCCTGAAAATCTTCAGACTCGGGTCCCACGGAATAAAGTCCCTCCCGGAGGTCTTGCTCCTTGAATTTTTCCGTCCTAAAAATCCATCGACCCCAGCCGGGTTTGAACCCGCGATCCTCGGGACCAGAGGCAAGGAGCATAACCACTAGTCCTCCGCGGCCGATACAATATTAAATAGATAGATCATCGGTTGATTAATGTCTTTGACATCGTCCGATACCTAATAGCCAATTTTGTTGCTCCATCTAATCTCCTGGTTATAGATGTTTCTCCTTCATGTATAAACATATTCCCTGACTCCAGGAGGTTTTACGTCTTCCTCTGCCTCGTCTTCCCTCAGGTTTCCATTCCAAAACAGATTTTGGTAGTCGATCCTCTTCCATTCGCTGGATATGCCCGTATCATCTTAATTGCTGAGTTTTAATATAATCTAAAATAGTGCCTTCAATCTTCATTTTCTCCCTTATAACTGAGTTCCTAATTTTTTCTCTTCTTGAAATGCTTGCTGCCCTTCGTATAAAATCCATTTCCGTTGCCAAAAGATACTTATTTGTTTTTGTTGTTAATGGCCAAAGTTCTTCTCCATAAGTAACGATGCTTTTAACAATTGTATGATATATATATATATATATATATATATATTCATTTTATTGTTATTAATTATATTTTTATCCCACAATATTCCATTGAGGCAAGCAATTGCAAATTTTTCTTTATTATTTCTATTTTTACAATAATTATATATAAAAATTCAATCTGCGTATGTTCATACGCTCAAAACTAAAAAAAATTATTTGGTTTATTATTATGAACATTTGTACATACAGGTTTTCAGGTACGGAGAGTGTTTAGTCGCTATTATTCGGTAAAACAATTAGATGTAGGAGTTCACCTAAAACGAAAATTTAAAAGTAGCTCTAGCGGTCGTATTTTTTTACGTTTCACAACGAAACGCAGTACATGCTATTAATATAAACCGAAGTAGATATTTTCTAAAAATCGAATAAATCCGGTCAATATAAGTGGGGATTTACCTTAAATCCGAAATTAAAACATTACTCTAGCAACCGCCATTTTTGGTTCTTCGCGATGTACACCGTGTATTTTAATTAATTATAATTTAATAATTACATTTATATTAATATTCCATAGTAATTCTGCCCGAAGGCAGGTCTTTCACTGCAATCATAGCATTTTCATGCTATGCTTGCAGCTTTACTAGGGAATAGTAGGTGTGGTAGCTTCCCGTTGCTTTCCACACCGGTGAAGGATGATGATGATGGCCATATGATTTCGGGGACCGTTTAGGCCTTAAAGTTTTCCTGACATTTGTCTTATAGGTGAGGAAAAACCCCGATAAAAACCTCACCCAGAAAAACCGACCGGGGATCCACTTAAATTTAAATATATCTATATTATACAGTCATTTTCATATTTTTTTAAACTTATTCATCTAGACATAAAAACACGTATTTCATTTATTTAGACGTAGCAGCGCACGTCAGATATTTGCTAGTGTAAATATCGACAACAAAAACAAAATCTACGGCTTTTATAGAAAAAAAATAAACAGTGTAAGCTAAAATTTGATTCCATATTTTGCAACCATATAATTGTAAGAATAACATTTTTTATAGTTTTATATATTTTCAATTTAGTATTTTTTTAGAGAAGTATGGATGAAAAGAGTCACTGTACGTTATAGTACGCATTTCCAGAGTTGATCCTGGGTTTAATTTATGTCTGCATCTCATTCCTGTTAGTAAATTCTTTTAACTCCTGGCGCGACAGGCCTAGAAGGCCCTTAGCCTATCAACCGGCTGCTGGCCTCACATCCACACGTGTCAATCATATAGGTAGATGGTCATCAGCCAGTGTAGGGGTGACATATGGTCAGCATGTCGAGTTCCCCAGCCGTTATAGTTGGTTTTCTCAACCTGGAGCCGCTACTTATTGTAGCTACCCAAATGCCTCACGATGCTGGGTGGGCACCGGTCCCATACTGACCAAAATACCATGAGAAAATTTCTTCACCCATTGAGACTCGAACGAGCGCAAGTCCCGTAGCTCTGCGCCAAGTCTTCCTGCCTTAACCACTCGGCTACGGCACGAGACAGTTTGTAAATTATTGTTCTTAAATATTTGAATTCAGCTACTTTCTTCGTTTTTCATTACTTATGTATTAAATCTCCACGATTTGGAGCTCTATTTTACAAATGTATATTAGGGCTGTAGTTTCAAATAAAAACAATTGAAGATACACAAATTAACAAAATGTAAATGAATAAAAATGACAAATGAACGAAACAACAATAAATGCATTTTTTTTCAAATGCCACAGGTTTGTCTTTCGACATTCCTGGTTTCGCTCCTGGCATGGCGTACTTGTAACCCACTTCTGAGGTTGGGGCGCCTGGAAGGTGGGGTTACGTTGCCCCGGTGATATGATGGGTGATGATGATAATAATGGTGCGCCAGGAGAGTCCCTAATCCTAAGCTTAACCTAAGATGAATATGAATGTTGATTTCGGGGACCGTTTTGACCTTAAAGTTTTCCTGACATTTGTCTTACAGGTGAGGAAAAACCCCGATAAAAACCTCAGCTAGAAAAACTGTCCCGACCGGGGATCGAACCCGGGCCCGCTGCGTGACAAGGCAGCACGCTACCCCGAGACCACAGTGGTGGACTATAAATGAAATTTAAACTTGTAAAATAAGTAGTAATAAGATGAATTATAATGTGGTGAAAATAGCATTTTTGCGCGATAGTGCGTATTGCCGTACTTACAGCAGTGGCGACCATGATTGAAAGTTCAACTTTCTACATATTGGGGTTGCCAACCTAAATAACTATACTGTAATATTACTTATTACAAACCACGTGTGGGAAGTAAAGCCACTGCCTTTTGTTTATACTACGTACAATGTATATACAAAAATATATCCATAAGTTAGTATTAATATACATTATACGAAACAAATCACTGCATTTTAAATGAACTGTACTTTATTTGAAACAATATAAAACAATAAATACGTACTTGCCGCCATTTGAACGCTGATTGGTGTCACGACCTTCTGAAGGTTCAACTAATAAACATTTCCCATACTGATAACGATAGTCAGTTGTTTATGATGAACGAAAATGTTTCCAACAAAGATGTTATTATTTTACTATTATTTATTCTTTTAAAAACACCATCGCGCAAAATATATTGTACAACGCACGTTTGTCAAGTGTTTTACAGAATCTCGGAAATTAAAAACCTCTCTATCCTCGGTTTTTAAACATTTCCTAGCTTCTGTAAAAACCACTTCCCAACCTCGCATCGTAATATACTATAAAACTTATAAAATAAGTAGTAATAAGATGGTGAAAATTGCATTTACAAATGTTTTAAATGCTGTGTAACAACATTTCCGTTTTAAAATAGCAATTTATTGGATCACGTAATACTTGATTACATTCAGTTAAATGAATCTATAGAATGTATCTTTTTCATCAACTGTCCATTTTTACACGCTTTATATTAGCTTGACCTGCATCTGTCTATCTATATAACGGACCTGTATCTATGTAATGGAATCTTTGAACACGATTTTCACCAACTTAAAACCATTGGATCGATTTGAAACTTTGCATACATGTAAAGGACCCGTGACAATACAATAATTTTATTTTTTTTTCTAAAATCCTGGCCAGAATCATCAGAAGAAAAAAATAAAAACAGGTATAATAGGTTGCGGACTTATCGACTTTTTAGTCAATCGTTGTAAGATCTCAGTTGGTAGAGCGGTGGACTGTAGTGGTATCTTATATAATTTCAGTATTCCATAGATCGCTGGTTCAAATCCGGCCCGGAGGATTTTTTTAGAAGAGTATTAAGCAATTAAATTTTCATGGGATTCCGGTTTATGACAATCAATTAAACTATAAATAAAATTAAATAAATAATAGTTTAAAAAGCTAAAACAACACGCTTTATTAGAAAACCGAACTAAAAAATGAAAAATAATTTTAATATCCTACACGCTTGGCATAAAATTAAAGTGGTCAACAAAAAAATCATCTCCAACACATCTAGAATAAAACTAGAGTTAACTACAAAAAAAAATTACCATGGTTTTATGGTTTTTACGTTTTCTTCTTAGAGACTTTACTTCTACCAATATCTGTTTATTATCAAATATATTAATTGATATAGAGCACCCCACGCTTTTGATGGTAATATTATTTTTTTGTAGATAACTCTAGTTTTAGTCTATATGTGTTGGAGATGATTTTTTTGTTGATCACTTTAATTTGATCCCAAGCGTGTTGGAAATTAAAACTATTTTTTCATTTTTTGTTCGGTTTTCTAATAAAGCGTGTTGTTTTAGTTTTTAAACTATTATTTATTATTATACAATGCATTTCTATGTGCGGTCATATTCTTTTTATTGCAATGCACACTGCAATATAATGCGTTTTGAGAGACGAGTCTATGTTCAATATCCTTCAGCACCTCATTTCTTTGTACATTGATACATTTTTATCTTACACCGCATGGAATATTTTATAAAGTTATCAGAATACGATTTATTTTCAGTGACCTATGACTCTTGTATTTTGTTGTCTATTCATAAAGAGATAAGAAGCAAACGCGAGATCATGCAAAATGTTATCACTAACTTTTATCATTAGCGCGATAGTCTGGGAAGGGGGAGGGATTGAACTCTGATCTTGGGCGTTTGGGGGTGCGGCAAATTGTACGTACTGTATAGGCTACACAGAGATTCCGATAAAAATTTTGTAACTCGGAAAATACTATTTTGGAGAAGGAGGCACGAACTGTTAGTTGCAGTGTTTTGAACGAGAAGATAAACAGAAAGGAATGATTTGAATAGCTACCCAGAACAACATTGTTTGGGGGGGGTGACAAATTGTTTGTGTTGTATATTCACACAGATTCAGATTGTAAGTCAGAAAATAATATTTTAGAGGAGGGGATATGAACTGTTAGTTACAATATCTTGAGTAAGAAGATAAACAGAAAGGAATTATTTGAATAGCAAGCCAGAACAAGGTTGTAACTAAAGCTTGTAAAAAAACATTGATTATCCGGCATTTCAATTATTGAGGGAAACAAGGGCTTACAACATACAAGATTATTATTATTATTATTATTATTATTATTATTATTATTATTATTATTATTATTATTATTATTATTATTATTATTAGAGGACATGGAGTGGATGGATAGAGACGAGTGGAGAAGGAAAATAAAACTTTAGGCACAGAAAGATGTCTAAACATTAAAAACGTGTATATAAATAAATTATTATTATGTTATTATTATATTATTAAATGGGAGTTATGAAGAGGAAATAAGAAATATAAATCATAAAGGAAAATTTGCAATTGCTTGCCTCAATGGAATATAGTGGGATAAAAATATAAGTAATAAAAATAAAATGAATATATATCATACAATTGTTAAAAGCATCATCACTTATGGAGCAGAACTTTGGACATTAACAACAAAAACAAATAAGTATATTTTGTCAACGGAAATGGATTTTATACGAACGGCAACAAGAATTTCAAGAAGAGAAAAAAATAGAAACTCAGTTATAAGGGAGAAAATGAAGATTGAAGACACTATTTTAGATTATATTAAAACTCAGAAATTAAGATGGTACGGACATGTCCAGCGAATGGAAAAGGATCGACTACCAAAATGTGTTTTGGAATGAAAACCTGAGGGAAGACGAGGCAGAGGGAGACCTAAAACCTCCTGGAGTCAGGGAATATGTTTATACATGAAGGAGAAACATCTACAACCAGGAGATAATAATAATAATAATAATAATAATAATAATAATAATAATAATAATAATAATAATAACAATAATAATAATAATAATAATAATAATAATAATAATAATGCTTTATTTATTCTGGCAGAGTTAAGGCCATAAGGCCCTCTCTTGCACTCAACCAGCACAAATACAAATAAATATTTGACAAATATAGATATACACTATACTAATTATAAGCAGTTAAAGATACAATAATGTAGCAATGTAAATGTCATGTACAAACAACATTTTATAGGGTAATAACAATAATGATACGATAATAATAATAATAATTATAATAATAATAATAATATAAATATGATACATTATACGAGAAACACCAATTAAAATATATACCTTACACTGGATAATAATGAAGTCGAGTTTAGAGCAAATATAAATTTAGATTTCTTTTAAAAGATGCCAATGTCCGGCAGCCCCTTATTTCTTGTGGTAGGGAATTCCAGTTGCGAGAAGTGAAGATGGTATATGACATGGAGTGACGTGATGTCCTATGTTGCGGTATATTAAGCAAGAGACTATGTTGTGATCTTGTGTTTAAGTTATGGTTTGAGGATAGATACTGGAAACGGGATGATAAATAATTGGGAATCGAGGTATGTAGGATCTTAAATAGGAGAATTAGACAGTGCGATTTTCTTCTCTCTTTTAGATGTAGCCATGACAATTCGTGAAATAATGGAGAAATGTGATCGTATTTTCGAACATTAAATATGAATCTGATACGGTACACATATTATGGACACGCTGCAGTTTGTCCGACAATCCGTCACTTATGTCAGTTAGTAGAACGTCACAGTAGTCAAAATGCGGCATCACTAAAGTTTGGACCGACAAAATTGGCTATTAGGAATCGGACGATGCCAAAGACATTAATCAACCGATGATCTATCTATCTATCTATTATTATTATTATTACTATTATTATTATTATTATTATTATTATTATCATCATTATCAGTTGCGGTCGCAACATTTTATATCTCTTGAAAGTCCTTTCAATTGAACATTTTCCCATAAACCATAAAACTCATTTTAGCCATTGCTGTATCCTTCGCATATGGTTACTCATTTTTAACCTATACTCATGCAGTAATTCAATCTCATATTTAACTCCTGGTAATTTCAAAACATTTAACTTCTTATACCAAACTAGCGAATACCTGCCGTGCGCTTCTACGCCTAAATTGACGTGTTTTTAATTTTAGTTGAATAAGTTAAAAGAAAATTGCATGGTATACATTGCGACGAACCAAAACATGGCGGTTGCTAGTCAATTTTTAATTTCGGATTTCAGGTAAATCCCAACTTATAATGATTCGATTACGCTGAGTTTTGGATAATATCTACCTCGGTTTATTTTAATGGCATATGCCGAGTTTCGTTGTGAAACTTGAAAAAATGCGACCTCAAGAGGAATTTTTAAATTTTAGTTTTAGGTGATGATAACATAAATGCAGAACGTATGAAATATGGAGGTTTGTTATTAAAATTAAGATTATTACACATCTTTAATATGTGTTGGATAAACAAAGAAATTCCCAAAACATGGCTCATTGAAAATGTTATATCAATTTTTAAAAAAAGGAGACAGAAATAAAACAAATAATTATAGAGGAACCAGTATTTTGATCTCTGTATATAAAATATATGCAGCGATATTACTTAATAGATTAAAACCAATAGCAGATGCATTGCTTTTAGAAGAACAGAACGGTTTTAGACAAGGAAGGTCCTGCTCTGACAATATATTCACTATGAGACAGATTATAGAAGAGAGGCGAAAATTCAATTTACCCATATATTTAGCTTTCGTAGATCTTGAAAACCTTTGATAAGGCGGTAAGAAGAAGATTGTGGGAAATAATGAAGGCAAGAGGGTACCCGGCTGAACTTATAGAAGGAATTAAAAGTATTTATAATGACCGAAAATTAACCTTAATTTAGATAATTATGCCAGTGAAGAAATTTTAATAAATCAAGGAGTTCGACAAGGGTGTACATTATCACCTACATTGTCTAATATATATTTTGACGCAGTTATACGAAAATGGAAAAAAATCAAGTCCAATAGGAATACAAATTAATAAGGAAATGTATATGAATATTTTAATGTATGCAGACGATCTGGTAATTAAACAGAAGCCAGAGGATGATTTACAAAGAGCCATTTACATGTTGAATCAATTAGGACTCTATTATAATCTCAAAGTCTCAACTTCAAAAACTAAAATTATGGCTATTCAGGGCAAAATGCCAGTGAGAGCAAAAATGGCAATCAATAATGAAATAATAGAACAGATAGCACATTTTAACTATCTTGGTTCAGATATAACATATAACTATGATTGGGATATACACAATAAATTAAACCGATATCAAATGATGTGTGACACCATAAGAAGAACCCTCCGAAAGACTCGAAGAGAAACTCAGCTCAGGTTTTATAAAATTATGGCTGTTCCTGTTCTTTTATATGGATTTGAATCTTGGGTACTTACAAAAATATATATCACACATATTCAAGCCACTGAAATGAAAGTTTTAAGATCTGTAAAAGGATGTACACGCATGGATAGATTACACAATGAATCAATAAGAAATTAACTGGAGATATTTTCAATACTCGATAAACTAGACGAGCACAAATACCAATGGAAATAACATTTAGACAGAATGGAGAATACAAGATTACCCAAAAAAAAAGATCAACGCCTACAAACCACATGGAAAAAGATCTTTGGGACGGCCAAGAAAACGATGGACTTGAGACCGGAACAGGTCGCATTGACCTAATCCTGGAAATGAAGAAGAAGAAGAAGAAGTAGTTTTAGGTGAATTCCTACACCTAATGCTTTTAGAGAATAATAGATAGATTGAACACTCTTCGTATCTGAAAACTAGCATGTACAATGTTTTTTTTTTTACAATCGACCGACTACTTTTCTATTTTTGCGAGAACAAACATCTGTGGAATGAATTTTTATAATAAGCTGTAATAAATATTGTGATATTACCGTATTTTTCCTGGTTTGTTGTATTTAGCAGTATCTAACCTGTTATGTTGCAATCGGTACTGGAAATCCCCAGTTATGACACGGTTTGATGCAGTTAATTCGACCGAACTACATCAGCATGGTAAAGTAGCCAAAAGTTCGATTTATGCTCCAACTTAGGTGTTTTGTGAGTGTGATATCATACTAACTAATATCCGGCGTGCGCTGCTACGTCTAATTAATTGAAATACAATTCTTACATGTTCGTTTCAGATGAACTCCTACATCTAATGCTTTTAGAGCATAATAAAAGCTAAACACTCGCCGTACCTGAAAATATGTATAGAGGAGTTCGGGTAATGTGGACCCTTCCGTTTGACTGGACCCTGTTAATATCTTTTTTTAATTGGTGTTGCCCTGGAACAGGAAATATTTTAATTTCTTCACTTCATCAACTTTGACGTGTTCAAGGTCATTTTATTTTATTTTTTGTGCGAAGAAGGGTTTATTATGATATTTATGAAACGACCATTCAAAAGTTTTTCAAGCTAAGAATGAATTCTTAATTTCTGCTATTGAATATTACAAATGTTGAAAAAAACTCCTAAATATATTACATTATGTAGATGCTATTTTAATATATTGACGGGTTTGGTTTGATATTACGTAACATGGCTGCTGTATAAAATAATTTAAAGATAACAAAGGAATTCGGTTAATGTAGATCTTCCACGAGGCGGTTAAGTGGACTTGGGTCCACTTTACAAGAATACGTATATTTTATCAACAAGGGTGCTATATGTAAAAGCCATAAACTTGATTAATTTTATTTAATATCCTTGTAATTTTACCTAAACTCAAAGACCGTCGCTGTCTGCAGATGAGTGACATTTGAATGTTATAATCAACGATAATTTTTTAAAACATTAAATAAATATCAACGCTGTTTAATTATGATTAGCCGTAAATATTTTCAGATTAATTTGTACCTGTCTCTATAAATTAATAGAGTAAATAAACTTAAAATAGTTTAAAGGCTAGGATGGACTCTGGGGTTCACTTTACCCGAATATGGAGGTTAAAGTGGACCTTTCTTGCAATGTAAAAAAGTTTATAAATTATGAAGATGTTTCCATATTTGATGAATAAAATAACAATGCTATTGCATAGTTATAACACTAATGATAATCAATGTAATTAAACAAAATTCAAATCCCTTAATTAAAAGGGGAAAAAAACGCATTCAAAATAGGGGTCCAATTACTCGAAGTTCCTCTACATAAAGATATATATTGCGACGAACCAAACATGGCGGTTGCTACAGTCAATAATCATTTTCAGATTTTAGGTAAACCCCCACTTCAATGGTCGGATTTCGCTGAGTTTTCGATAATACCTACCTCGGTTTATTTTAATAGTAGTATATACTGAGTTTCGTTGTGAAACATCGAAAATTGCGACCACTAGAACAACTTTTCAATTTTCGTTTCAGGTGAACTTCTACACCTAATGATTTTAGAGAATAGTAGCCGTTAAAAAAATAGCGTATTTGAAAATATGTATGTACAAATTTGAATGAAGAATGGTTGAGGGGTTTCGAAGTGTCTAAGTCACATTCGCAAGGCTGAATTTTCATACGAAAGGCTTAGGGTAGTAATATGATAAGCCACATTATGTTAAGAAATGTAATTTATTACAATGATAGCAAATAAATGTATTCAAATATCGATCAAATCATTTGTAAGTGCGCCAGTAATGAGTTAAAACATATAGACACACAATGTATTAACAACAAAACTGCCCAATTAGTATTTATAATTTTTTGAAACATTAAAATTCTTATATCTCAGAAAGAACAATATGTGGCTTATCATGTTATTGCCCTGAGCCCTTCATATATAAAGATACACGGATGTTTGAGTACACATTTTTAAACTGAGAAGAGATTAATTTCGAGTAAGGGGCAAACCGTTAGTGATAACTCACTGGCACTATCGAATCCGTAGGTTCATGGCCGCGCGTACAGTATATAAGCTCCCCATACATCCTTATCTTGAGTTAATGTTTTCCAATCATTTTCTGTATAATTTACTTCCCTCAAATCATAGATAATGTTATTCTCCTACCTCATTCTTGGTAACCAACTAGGCGTTTTCCCTCTGGTTTTCCTGCAAGAAGTTTCTAAGCACATACTTCATTCCCCATTCGTGCCACATGTCCTGCCCATCGCAATCTACGATACTTAACTGTTCTTATTATATCTGGCTTCCTATAAAGACCATGTTGATCGCTGTTATGTAGTCTTCTCAATTCACCTATCTGTTCATCTCTGTTTGGTCCAATTTTTTTTTTCTAAGTACTTTATTCTCAAATACTCGTAATCTCCTTTCCTCCCTTAAAGTAAGAGTCCATGTTTCGCACCCATATAATATAACTGGTAGAATAATAGTTTCATATATTTTCAGTTTAACATTTTTTGAAAGGAGTTGGGACATCAAAAGTCTCTGTTATGCATAATAACACGCATTTCCAGAATTGGCCTATATTTAATTTATTTGTGCATCCCATTCCTATTTGTAATTATTGTTCCCAGGTATTTGAATTCAGCAACTTCCTCAAAATTTCCCTCATTTGTCATTAGCTGTCCATTTCCATTATATAACGTATTGCTATGTGTGACTATGACCGTTAGTGATGGATTTTCCAGTTCGATCAAGATCTTGTGAAGTAATACTTTTTTCCTTCTTTTTTCTTACACATATAGTGGTTACTGTAATTCAACTACCCCTACTATAAATTTTGTTCCTAAGCAATATTAATTTTTTTTTTACCGTTAACTGTTTTGTTGTTGTATATATTGAAGTTCTAATTTGTTACGTTACATCGGTGTTGGAAATCATACCATCGTTTATCCCAAGTTTTAATATTTCAAGATATAAGTTAATTAGTTTAACACAGATTGGCAATGTTCCACTTTTTGATATCTTGTTTTAATATCTATGCAGTCAGTTTATTATAGTTCATTGAGTACGTGAACAATTTTTATTATTTCAGTTATTTATAGATTATTAAACATCTAAGGTCATATCGCGTCTATTTATTTTTAATGGTACACGCCAAGTGATACGTATATTGTATGTAAATGATTTAGTTCAGGCCCGGACGTATATAGTTGGCTCAGTCATTTAGGCGCTTTGTTTTGTGGTTAGGTGGGTATATTTTGCACGCTAAGTATTTAGCATATCAACAGGCTGAAGGTAATTATCATAAATAATGCCACGAGTGATTTCCAATTTATCTAGAGGATTTGGAAATCAAGAAGGCATTTGTTAGGACTATCTAACGAATAAAATTAAGCTGTTTACTCACAAATCATTATTTAACTATAGTTATTTTAAAATATTTATATATTTAATGTAAACGGCGATGTTTGAAAACAAATGAGAAGCGATAGGTACGCTTCATCAGCTTCTTTTGTTTATCACTGCAACCAGATCATACTATTTATTGCCAAAGGAACGCAATATTATAAGAATGCTCTCTAGTGGAGAAAAAATGAAATACATCAAACTGTATATTAATTCATTTCCGATGTCGTATGATGTAAATATGACAATTATATTTTTCTGGATTGTTACCTGGGAAAAAATACATTTAAGAAAGTGCAAACAGTGGTTTCTTTTTTTGGTGGTATAATCAATTGCTACAAATGTTTTTATATTAACTCCCACATGCGGCATGTGTTGACATTCATGCGCTATATATACAATCTGGTAGCCGTATTTCTCACAGGCTCAGTCACTGCAAAATAATGGTCAGACCTGTTCAGAATATTAAAAAGGAGGAGCCTTCTTTAATATGGTAATTATAACACTGATAAATATTTCGTGAAACACGACTGTGATTGGTTGTAAAACAGAAATCATTGAAACGTGATTGGCCATTGAGTCCCATTTGGGGCATGAGTTAAATAGTCATAAATAATAACAGGCTGAAGGGAATTATCATAAATAATGCCACGAGTAATTTCCAATTTATCTACAGTATCTGGAAATCAAGATGCCATTTGTTAGGACTATCTAACGAGTAAAATTAAGCTGTTTACTAAAAAAATCATTATTTTAATATAGTCATTTTAAAATATTTATATATTTAGTGTAAACGGCGATGTTTGAAAACAAATTAGAAATGTGTGGTTATGTTTTATTTGTTTATTCGCTGCAACTTGATCATATTATTTATTGTCAAAAGGATCGCAATATTGTAAGAATTCACCCTAGCGGAGAAAAAAATGAAACACATCAAACTGTATATTATAACCAACATGATATGTTATTAATTTATTTTTAGTAAATAACTCAGAAAAATCATTATTTAAAAACACAATTATTGATCACACAATTATCAAATGTGTAGTTCGAAGGAATCTGTTCATTATTTGCTATATTCAATGTATTTATTGAAGAGTTAGTCATTGCAAAATAGTACTCTGACCTGTTCAGAATATTCCTTATCACAAAAGCAGGAGGTGGTAAAGAGAATTCGATAAAGAATGAGTGAAAAACGACCGTCATTGGTTGTAACACAAAATTCATTGAAAAGTGATTGGTCATTGACTCCCGTTTGGGCATGAGCTAAATCTACCTAATGCCATGTATACAAGCGATAGATTAATTCATTACAGCGTATTATTTTTATTTGTATTTTATTCATGTTAGGTCAATAGCAGTTGTTCTTCCTTTGTGTATGTTTTGTTGTATTAGTTTCAATTATAATTATCTTTTTGCGCGATAGTGTGTTTTGTCGTACTTACAGCAATGGTGACCATGTTTAAAAGTTAAACTTCTTACATACTGTAATATTACACAATACAAACCTCGTGCGGGAAGTAAAACCACTGTCTTTTATGTTTACTACGTACAATGTATATACAAAAACATATCCAAAAGGTAGTGTTAATAACACATTATACGAAACAAATCACTGCATTTTAAATGAACTTTATTTGAAACAATATAAAACAATAAACACGTACTTGTGGCCATGTTATCAATAATTGTTCTCAAGGCCTCCTGTTGTTTCAACTAATAAACATTGCCCACACTGTTAACGTTAGTCAATTGTTTATAATGAACGCAAATATTTCCAACAAAGATGTTATATTTTACTTACTTACTCACTGGCACTATCGAATCCGTAGGTTCATGGCCGCGTGAACATAAGCTCTACATATATCCCTATCTTGAGCTAATGCTTTCGAATCATTCCCTGTATAATGTACTTCCCTCAAATCACAGTTAATGTTATTCTCCCACCTCATTCTTGGTCTACCAACTGGGCGTTTTCCCTCTTACTTTCCTACAAGAAGCTTCCATGCAAGTCTTTCATTCCCCATACGTGCAACATGTCCTACCCATCGCAGTCTACGAGACTTAACTGTTCTAATTATATCTGGCTTCCTATAAAGACCATGTAGTTCATTGTTATGTAGTCTTCTCCATTCACCTGTTTGTTCATCTCTCTTTGGTCCAAAAATTTTCATAAGAACTTTATTCTCAAATATGTGTAATCTCCTTTCATCCTTTAAAGTAAGAGTCCATGTTTCGCACCCATATAATATAACTGGTAGAATAATAGTTTTATATATTTTCAGTTTAACGTTTTTTGAAAGGAGTTGGAACATCAAGAGTCTCTGCAATGCATAATAGCACGCATTTCCAGAATTGAGCCTATGTTTAATTTCTTTGTGCATCTAATTCCTATTTGTGATTATTGTTCCTAGGTATTTGAATTCAGCCACTTCCTCAAAATTTCCCTCATTTGTCATTAGTTGTCCATTTCCATTATATAATGTATTTCTACGTGTGACCATATATTTAGTTTTGTTGATATTTACTTTCAGTCCTAATTCCTTAATGTTACTCAATAGTGTGTGCGTGTTGTCCTTTAGTATCTCCTCGCTATTGGCCAATAGTACTACATCATCAGCATAAACTAAAAGATCTACATTCAAAAATAGAAGGAGCAATTAATGAATTTTGAAATTCCCAGGGAATGTGATTTGATTTAGAATTTTTTTGGTCTACCAACAGATGGAGTATGAAACGTTGAATCACTGAGGACAGAACAGCGGTTGAATAAAACCATTCCCCAACCTGGCATCGTAATATACTATTAACACTATTGCATTATTACATATTACTTTTATAATTGTTCAGTTTTGCCAGATTATTATTCAGTACCTAATATTATTGTGATTTTTGTAGGTTGTTTGAGTGTAACATATGTTTGTCCTGATGAGTGGAAGAGAAGGTCACATGGCCTTTAACTCCACCAGACTAAAAAATAAATAAATATGGTTGAACGTAAAACTAAAACAGACGATTAAATGCAGTCTTTGGCTCAATTACCTCATACACCTACGTACACGATTTTATTATCTTTGCCACTTAAACATAGAGATAACGTGAGTGGTTTGAATTATTTCCTTTCATGATTTTTTCTCATTTATCTTTTACATATATGTTAGTGAGATAAGTGTTAAACTACTGTATTACGTCAATATATGGGTCTAATGTATACATTTTCGTTCCATATACATTTGGTTTCAGAATATTGTAGTTTTTTTCAAAACAAGTAAAAATACACGTTATAGGAAAAAATTTTACACGTTATAGGAAACAATATAGCGAGGAGATACTAAAGGACAACACGCACACACTATTGAGTAACACTAAGAAATTGGGACTGGAAGTAAATATCAATAAAACTAAATATATGGTTACACGTAGAAATACATTATATTATGGAAATGGACAGCTAATGACAAATGAGGGAAATTTTGAGGAAGTGGCTGAATTCAAATACCTAGGAACAATAATCACAAATAGGAATGAGATGCATAAAGCAATTAAACATGGTTCAATTCTGGAAATGCGTGCTATTATGCATTGCAGAGACTCTTGATGTCCCAACTCCTTTCAAAAAACGTTAAACTGAAAATATATAAAACTATTATTCTACCAGTTATATTATATGGATGCGAAACATGGACTCTTACTTTAAGGGAGGAAAGGAGATTACGAGTAGGCCTACTTGAGAATAAAGTACTTAGGAAAATTTTTGAAACAAAGAGAGATGAACAGACAGGTGAATGGAGAAGACTAATTAACAATGAACTACATTGTCTTTATAGGAAGCCAGATATAATAAAAACAGTTAAGTCTCGTAGACTGCGATGTGCAGGACATGTGGCACGAATGGGGAATGAAAGAGGGATATGGAAGCTTGTTGTGGGAAATCAGAGGGAACACGGCCAGTTGGTAGACCAAGAAACAGGTGTGAGAATAACATTTACTATGATTTGAGTGAAGTAGATTATACAGGGGTGATTGGAAAACATTAGCTCAGGATAGGGATGTATAAAGAGCTTATGTCCGAGCGGCCATGAACCAACGGGTTCGATAGTGCTAGTGAGTTATTTAGTTATATTGTACAGGGAATGATTAGAAAACATTAGCTCAGGATAGGGATGCATGAAGAACTTATGTATCTGCGGCCATGAACCTACAGGTTCGATAGTGCCAGTAAGTTATATTAGATTAGTTAATATTCATGGAGCAGAACAGGCTAGTAAATAAGCCTAATCCGTGATGAAGAAGAAGAAATTAATATTCATATATTTTTTCTCTTTTTTTCTTAAGCTCAATATTAACTTTATCCTATGTAGGTACTTTTATGTTCCCTAAGCCTTTCAACCCTACAGGGACACAGTCTGTCGGGAGAGTGAAATTCTGGATCACACATTTACTTATTTGACCGAAAAGAACAAGGGTGCGGGAGACTTCTCGGATGAGTTGTCAGATCAATGCCTGGGCCACCTCTGAGACAACATGAACATTTAAGACAAGACGCTCCATTCACTCTTACATTGAACACCCAGGGAAAGCTTGTCCCGATCAGAGATAAAATCCGAGCACGCTGCTTATGAGAAGGCGCCAACGATGTTATTCCGAGTCCGCATGGACTATAATGACGACGACGATGATGATGATGATGATGATAATAATAATAATAATAATAATAATAATAATAATAATAATAATAATAATAATAATAATAGTAACGATAGCGATAGGAATAAAAATGGCAACATTAACAATTACAATAATGATAATTTTTTTCCCGAATTTATCCACAATACAATGGTTTTCTGTCACTCTCAAGAGAACCTTCTCCATTTCTGGCGGTCCTGATCATCCTCATCTGTAAGATCCAGTTCACTCATACTTCTTCTCACACCGTTCATTCAACCTTATTTAGGTCTTCCCTTTCTTCCTTTCCCTAAAATAACCTTCTTTTTCTTCTTCCTCACGGTTTAGGCTTATTTACTAGCCTGTTCTGGCTCCAAATTGCTGATCTTTCCATCTTTTCTTGGGTCTTCCCAAACTTCTTCCTTGTGGTGAATAGATGTATGCTGCTTTTGGTATTCTATTCTCAGTTATCCTTGCCAAGTGTTCTTTCCGGTTTGTTCTGTATTTTTCTATTGTTGTGTTTAATTCCTCTACTTTTAGTTGTCTTATTTCTGTGTTATGTTTTTTGTCTGTTCTTTGATATCCTGCTATTGGTCTGAGGAATCTCATTTCAGCAGCTTGTATTCCGGCCGATTGTTGTGTTGTCACTGTCCATGTTTCGGATGCATAAGTAATAATAGGCACTGTCATTATCTTGTATAATTTCATTATAGAGTCTTTCCTGGCTTTATTTTTCAAAGTTCTTTTTAGTGTTCCTGTTATATACTTACTTACTCACTGGCACTATCGAACCCGTAGGTTCATGGCCGCGCGGACATAAGCTCTCCATACATCCCTATCCTGAGCTAATGTTTTCCAATCATTCCCTGTATAATCTACTTCCCTGAAATCATAGTTAATGTTATTCTCCCATCTCATTCTTGGTCTACCAACTGGGCGTTTTCCCTCTGGCTTTCCTACAAGAAGCTTCCATGCAAGTCTTTCATTCCCCATACGTGCAACATGTCCTGCCCATCGCAGTCTACGAGACTTAACTGTTTTAATTATATCTGGCTTCCTATAAATACCATGTAGTTCATTGCTATTTCTATGTGTGACCATATATTTAGTTTTATTGGTATTTACTTCCAGTCCGTTCCTGTTATATAATTAAATTTATTTAGTTTGTTATTTATATCTGTTTCCGCTTGTATAATAATAATAATAATAATAATAATAATAATAATAATAATAATAATAATAATAATCCTGCCGGAGGACTTGCTCCTTGGATTTTTCCATCCTAAAAATGCATCGACCCCAGCCAGGTTTGAACGCACGACCTTCGGGACCAGAGGCTTATAATATAATATACATGGAAAGTACCTTAGTTGGTTGGAAAAAGAGGTATGCAACATACAGAACCATTGCATCTGTATTCTGTCCACTCTTGTATGCACCGCAGCTGCGCACTAGGCTGCGTTGCTGTCTTGTGCCGTCACATCGCACGCATATTCCGATTTCATTAACTTGTGCTCACAATAGAGCACTACAATGCCAACCAAGGTACTTTCCCTGTTTATTATACTTTTTTTATTCAGTGCCCCAGGTTGTCATTTCGACATTTCTGGTGTTCTCTCCTGGCATTGGCTTAATTGCAACCCACTTATGAAGTTGGGACGTCTAGAAGGCTCAGTTACGTTACCCCGATGGTGGTGATAAATGATAATGAAGCGCCTGGAGAGTTTTTAACCTAAATTCCAGACTATGGGCAACCATAGGGATAATTTCCTTTATGGAAAAATTCCTATGGTTTGACCGGGAATAGAACCCGGAACCTCATGAACAGTGGTCAGAAACGCTGAAGACTAGCCCATGAAACTGGCCACATAATATAATATTTAATATAATTTAATATCCATCCATCCATCCATCCTTCCATAGTAATTCTGCCCGAGGGAAGGTCTTTCACTGCAATCATAGCATTTTCATGCTATGCTTTGAAGCTTTACTAGGGAATTATAGGTGTGGTAGTTTTCCGTTGCTTTCCACACCGACGAAGGATGATGATGATGACCGGAAGATTTTTGGGGACCGTTGGGCCCTAAGCTTCCTGACATTTGTGTTACAGGTGAGGAAAAACTCCGAAAAAAAACCTCTTCTAGGAGCCTGTCCCACCGAGAATCGAACCCGGGCCCTCTGCGTGACAAGGCAGCACGCTACCTCGAGACCACAGCGGTGGACATAATTTAATATAATGTATTGTATTGTAGAAGTCCACCGCTGTGGTCTCGAGGTAGCGTGTTGCCTTGTCACCTAGCGGACCCGGGTTCGATCCCCGAGCAGGGTAGTTTTTCTGGGTGAGGTTTTCCTCGGGATTTTTCCTCACCTGTAAAACAAATGTCAGGAAAACTTTAAGGCCCAAACGGTCCCCGAAATCATATGGCCATCGCAGTCATCATCATTCACATTCATCTTAGGTTAAGCTTAGGATTAGGGACTCTCCTGGCACACCGGTATCATCATCACCCATCATATCATCGGGGCAACGTAACCCCGCCTTCCAGGCGCCCCAACCTCAGAAGTGGGTTACAAGTACGCCATGCTAGGAGAGAAACCAGGAATGTCGAAAGACAAATCTGGGGCATTTGAGA
The DNA here is from genome assembly GCA_030220185.1 of Diploptera punctata. Classification (NCBI taxonomy): domain Eukaryota; kingdom Metazoa; phylum Arthropoda; class Insecta; order Blattodea; family Blaberidae; genus Diploptera; species Diploptera punctata. The sequence continues at coordinate 2,963,919 of JASPKZ010007802.1, forward strand.
AAAAAACAAATATTTTTTAAAATATATATGCAGTCAATATGCCCATTTCACCAATTAATGTTTTAATGTTTTGACCATTTTAAAACATTAATTGGTAAAATGGGCATATTGACTGCATATATATTTTAATATTTTATCACCAAGAAGATCACTTGTGTATTAAAATATTTTTTATTTTTATTTTCGTTATTACTTCCCAGGTCACACATTTGTTGTGACACGCCTTCTAACAGCTGTGCATTGAATCTAACTGATTTTTATGAATGCGATCCCAATCATGAAGTCGGAACGGATTCCTGTCTTCGACTTTCGCTAGCTCTACGAGATATTTTTATAACTGAATAAATGCGGTTATATTCACCCGGTTTATACCGGTTACACGGAATGCATTCTTAAAGTTTGACTTGTTCTTGAGAACCAGTTATTAAGCTTATTAATTATCGAGATTTTTCCATCTCTCCGTCGTAGTTTAACCTCTCACCTTACAGGTACTTTTGCGTGACCTACGTCAATCGGGCCTTAGAGTGGCACGACACTTATTTACCACAGCACAGGACATGTTTATACCCTGAATCTTACACAATATTTATAACTAGAGCATGGAACTCACTTCCTTGTCAAGTCGGGCACTGTCAATCATTATTTAAATCCAAATTAACTGATATATTAAGTTCCATAAGTTCCACACAATGAAAATCTTCTTCTTTCTTTCCAGGATTAGGTCAATGCGACCTATTCCGGTTTCAAGTCCATTGTTTCCTTGGCCGTCCCAAATATCTTTCTCCATGTGTTGAACATTTTGGGCAATCTTGTATTGTCTATTCTGTTTAAATGTTCTTTCCATTGGTATTTGTGCTCTTCTAGTTTATCTACTATTGAAAATATCTCCAGTCCATTTTTTATTGATTCACTGTGTAATCTGTCCACCGCTGCGGTCTCGAGGTAGCTTGCTGCCTTGTCAAGCAGCGGGCCCGGTTTCGATCCCCGGTTTTTCCGGGTGAGGTTTTTATCGGGGTTTTTCCTCACCTGTAAGACAAATGTCAGGGAAACTTTAAGGCCCAAACGGTCCCCGAAATCATATGGCCATCATCATCCTTATCATTATCATCATCATCCTTCACCGGTGTGAAAAGCAACGGGAAGCTACCAGACCTACAATTCCTTAGTAAAGCTGCAAAAGCATAGCTTGAAAATGATGTGATTGCAGTGAAAGACCTGCCCTCGGGCAGAATTACTATGGATGGATGGATGTGTAATCTATCCATGCGTGTACATCCTTCTACGGATCTTAAAAATTTCATTTCAGGGGCTTGAATGTGTGAGATATATTTTTTTGTAAGTACCCAATATTCAGATCCATATAAAAGAACAGGAACAGCCATAATTTTATAAAATCTGAGCTGAGTTTCTCTTCGAGTCTTTCGGAGGGTTCTTCTTATGGTGCCACACATCATTTGATATCGGTTTAATTTATTATGTATATCCCATTCGTAGCTATATGTTATATCTGGACCAACGTAATTAAATGTTCTATGTGTTCTATTATTTCATCATAGCTTACAATTTTCCTCTGACTGGCACTTTATCCTGAAAAGCCATAATTTTAGTTTTTGAAGTTGAGACTTTGAGATTATAATACAGTCCTAATTGATTCAACATGTAAATGGCTCTTTGTAAATCATCCTCTGACTTCTGCATAATTACCAGATCGTCTGCATACATTAAAATAACACAATGAAAATATTATATTAAATAATTCCGGGCTATGTGGTCTATTAATGGTGTTTCTTCCAGACGTTTCTCCCTCAACTGCGGAGGGTATCTTCAGTGGCGAGTGCTTCTAGGTGGTGATCCCTCGTCGTAGGCTCGACTCCGCAGTTGAGGAAGAAACGTCTGGAAGTAACACCAGTTATAGACCACGACACATAGCCCGGAATCATTTAATATTATGATTACCGGCCGTAAAAGCCTGCATTCCACTATTAATGAAAATATTAACCACGTAACAACTGTAAAAACATTTTGTTTGTACCTATAAATATTCATCTAGGAAGCTTTTCTTACTTTATTTCTATTCCATGTTTTGTTAGTGTTAGCTAACATTAGACCACATTCGCATTGTGATTTATTTTACTCGATATTTTGATAATACAGGGTGCGGCATAAAGTCAGTCAACCATTGTACATGGTTGTAAGGATAGTAAATCAGATTGGTTGAATCTGGGGTGTGAATACAAGACCTTCAGAATATAATCTCACACACCACTACTTGAGATAATTTGCTAACTAGGGAACAATTTCGGTAGTTTCTTTTTGTATAGATGTTGTAAGTTACAGAAAATAATAAACTTGCATTTTCGGTTAACTGACTTATGCTGAACCCTGTATATGAAAATTGTAACAAGTATTTAATTTTTTTTTATAATTTTATTATTCGCCTGTTGAGTGGAAGAGATGGCCTTAAGGCCTTAACTCTGCCAAGTTAAATAAAACTTTATTATCATTATTATTATTATTATTATTATTATTATTATTATTATTATTATTATTATTATTATTATTATTATTATTATTATTATTATTATTATTATCAATTAATTAAATAAAAATGAAACTTGGTTTTATTTGATTTTCATATTTATTAAGATATATTCAGTGACAGCTGTTTCGGTACACTGTACCTTCTTCAGACATATTAAATTATGAATTGTGTTATTATAGTACATATCAACTGATCTAAGCAACAATACAACAATAATTTATTTAAGTAAATTTTTATTTCAATAGAATTTATTTAAATAAATATGTATTTAAATCAATTGTTCTATTGTTGCTTAGATCAGTTGATATGTACTATAATAACACAATTCATAATTTGTTAACATGCCTGAAGAAGGTATAGTGTACCGAAACAGCTGTCACTGAATTATATCTTAATAAATATGAAAATCAAATAAAACTAAGTTTTATTTTTATTTAATTAATAAATATGGATTTTCATTAAGTAAACACCAACTCAATTCATTATTATTATTATTATTATTATTATTATTATTATTATTGTTGTTGTTATTGTTGTTATTGTTGTTATTGTTGTTGTTGTTATTATTATTATTATTATTATTATTATTATTATTATTATTATTATTTTATATGTAGGGACAGAAATTTCAAATTTTTAATCACACATCTACTCTTTTGACTACACAAGATTATGGAGGGTCTCCCCGAATGAGATGATCAGTTCAATCTAGGCTTCCTCCGAAACAACACAAACATTTAAGACGAATCATGTCATTCCTTCACACGTTCATACTCTAATTAATGCGATCAGGCGTAAATTTGCGTTAATTCATAGCGTACAAAATAAAACAATGTACTTTGGTGATAATCCCGCTAAAAAATCAGTAATCAACATAAGAATCAGATTTGTCCATTTAAAATCACAAATACAGTAATAGTATATTAAAATGCGAGGTTGGGAAGTGGTTTTTACAGGATCGAGGAAAATGTTTAAAAAGCGAGGGAAGAGAGGTTTTTAATTTCCGAGATTTTGTAAATCACTTCACAAACTTGCGTTGTGCATTATTTTTTGCGCGATGATGTTTTCAAAATAATAAATAATAGTAAAATAATATATTTGTTGAAAATATTTGCATTTATTATAAACAATTGACTAACGTTAATAGTGAGGGTAATGTTTATTACTTGAAACTACTGGAGGCCGTGACACCAATCAGTCATAAAATGGCGGCAAGTACGTATTTAGTGTTTTATATTGTTTCAAATAAAGTTCAGTTCATTTAAAATGCAGTATTGTGTACGTTAACACTACCTTTTGGATATTTTTTGTATATACATTGTATGTAGTATACACAGAGGGCAGTGGTTTTACTTCCCACACACGTTTTGTAGTATGTAATATTACAGTTTAGTTGTTTAGTTTACTGTATAGTTATTTAGGTTGGCAACCCCGAAATATAGGAAGTTGAACTTTCAATCATGGTTGCCATTGCTGTAAGTATGACAAAACGCACTATCGCGCAAAAAAGCAATTTTGTAATTTTAATTGAGCTAACCTACGTCTCAGATTACTGACTTTTTTAGCGGAATTATCACTAAGGTACAATGTTTTATTTTGTAAATTCAAACTAAACATGGAGACTATGGTAATGATGTTTATGATGGCGAGATGATGTTTAGGGGCCCATTGCGCCTTAGAGTTTCCTGATATTTATCTTATATATGAGGAATAAGCCCCGAAGAAACCATCACCCAGAAAACTCTAGTGAATGTAAGATACAATCAGTCATAGTTAGTTTCAAAATATTTATTTAATGTAGGTCCCTTGATAAACAATTCATTCACCCAAATGATCTACCTATTAACATATACAATGAGTACAATAACATAACATGGAAACACTAGAAGAATATAAACAAAATAATCTTAACAAGTAGATTAGGTTAATGTATTTTATGTCTTTCGGGCTAAATGGTTTGGTTTTACTATCACTCAACGTTTCGTCTACTACTGCGGTAGATATCCTCAGGAGATTCTGCGTGCTCTTTGACCTCCTAACTCTTCAAATGTCGGCTGCAGACTGGCTGTGCGTTGGACATTGAAGAGTTAGGAGGTCAAAGACCACGCAGAATCTCCTGAGGACGTCTACCGCAGTAGTAGACGAAACGTTGAGTGTTAATAAAACCAAACCACGGCCATTTAGCCCGAAAGACATAAAATACATGAATCAAAACACCTGCCGTGAAAGTCTACAATTTTATATAGATTAGGTTAAGATACAAAACACTGAATTATAAAACTGTAAAGATCATCCTCATGGACTAGTGGCCAGCGATTCTAACTATAGTTCATGGGTTCCGGTTCTATTTCCGGTCAGACCATAAGAATTTTTCGTTAAAGGAAATTATTCCTGTAGTTTCCCATGGTTTGGAATTTAGGTTAAGAACTTATCTGGCACTTCACTATCAGTTATCACCCATTCCATCATCGGGATAACGCAACTCCGCCTTCCAGGTGCCCCAACCTAAGAAATGGGCTACAATTCAGCTAATGCCCGGGAAGAAAGCCAGAAATGTCATAAAAACATTGGAGATGAAAAAAATAAAAGGAAGTAAAAGATTCAAAATACAATAAAACCTGTCTATGAAGGAACATGACGGTTCCTTAAATATATATTTCCGTCTTGGCAGTTTTCCTTCTTGTAAAGGGTTCCCAAATTACAAGTTTGAATTTGCTCACGCATGTAAGGGTGTTACAAGCACGCTTTAAAGACATAACGTATTGACTGAAATACAGACAAAATAGTGTATGTATCACAGCTCAGTTTTCACGGCAATACAAAACAATTTTACTACACAAAAGCGAGAATGAACTCAACTACAGGAAGACTGAAGAGTTTCCCAACTCCCTTGCAGATAACGTAAGTAGGCAAGGAAAAGCGAGGCATTCCCCGCTGTCCACGTAAGCAAGGGTATCCCCGCAATACAATGGCAACACAAGAAGGTAAAACGATATAATGCAGAAAGCGTCATATGCATAATTTTCACGTGTGGTCATTAATACTGTAATTAGAACGTGTTTAAGAATAATTGTTCGTCTTACTGAAGTAAAAATTAACTATTGGTACTTTAAAAACCCCATTCCGTTTCCGTGTTATGAAGGTTTCCAGCTTATACAGGTCGATTTTACATATAAAATAGTACCGTTCTGGAGATTTTTTTCCGCCTCTTCAGGTTTCCTTCTTATAGTGGTTCCGGCTAAGACAGGTTTTACTGTATTTTGTGCTGAAACTATTTTTTGGCACTTCGAAATGATTCTCCATAGCATGAAAACATTTTGCACAAAGAATAAAAACAACCGTATCTAAGAACTTGCAAACTCATGATGATAATCCACTTGAAAAGGTGAAACATGGCAAAAAATATAAGTACCCTCTAACCATTTGATAAATGAATTGGAATTTTGTGAAGAGACAATGTAATCGGGACTATCATCATCAGCACTACAGATCTTAGTGTCTAGCCTTGACCTCCCTAACAATAGCTCGCCATTCTGTTATGTCCTCTACTTGCTTCCAATTACTGTGTCCATTTCTCAAATCATTCTACACGTCATCCATCCATCCAATCTTGGGTCTGTTAGTCTTCTTTTATAGTTAAGTTTTGCGTCCAGTGCTACCTTGGGTGTTCGGTTTGTGTCCATTCTATATCCTATATGTCCCAACCACTCGATTCTTCTGGCTTTAATATATGCTATTACATCTCTGCATGTCCATCGCTGTGGTCTCGAGGTAGCGTGCTGCCTTGTCACGCAGCGGGCCCGGGTTCTATCCCCGGTCGGGGCAGTTTTTCTGGGTGAGGTTTTAATCGGGGCTTTTCCTCACCTCTAGGACAAATGTCAGGAAAACTTTAAGGCCCAAACGGTCCCCGAAATCATATGGCCATCATCATCATCCTTATCATCATCATCACCATCATCCTTCACCGGTGTGGAAAGCAACGGGAAGCTACCACACCTACAATTCCCTAGTAAAGCTGCAAGCATAGAATGAAAATGCATCGGCCGCGGTGGACTAGTGGTTATGCTCCTTGCCTCTGGTCACGAGGGTCGCGGGTTCAAACCCGGCTGGGGTCGATGGTTTTTTTAGTTGGAAAAATCCAAGGAGCAAGTCCTGCGGGAGGAACTTTAAGCCATGGGTCCCGAGTCTGAAGATTATGAGGCTCGTGAAAGATCTTAAGCCTGAATAAAAAGGCCTCTAAGTAAAAATTTACCGAATTTTCCCGTCCTAGAACTACCTTTGTTTCCTAGATGTCAGTATGAGGCGGAACGCTGACCACGGACCACTCAATGACATCTATACGAAAACAAATGTAACTAAATTAGTTTGATTCAATATCTTCCCTGTAGGGGGAGAGCGCCTAAATCTCGTTGAGGGAAACAAGGGCTTACAAGATATAAGAAGATATCTATTACTGTGTATACAGGGTGAGTTTTAATTACACCGACAAACTGCTGATTGTAAATGGAGGAAAAAATGTCCTGTGAATAATGTCCATAAATGCATCGTTGCCACGGTAGATGACACTGACGAATGGCATTATTCTCTCGGCCCTATTGCATGGTTTGGCAGATCACCGGACTTAAACCCCCTGGATTTTTACCTCTGGGGGCATCGGAAAAGTGCTGTGTATGCTGAACCAGTTCCTGATGTGTATAGACCTACGCTTCAACAGCGTGTCCACGTCGCCTGTGACGCTATTCGGAGAGAGGGCGGAACATGCGAAAGAGTGAGGCAGTCATGATACAACGTGTGAACGCGTGCATTGCATCCCATTGAGGCCATGTTGAACACCTGTTGTGACGTGGATGCGATTAAGCTATGTATTGTGTGCTGGGATGATTTGTTGTTGTTGCACCCACATCTTTCATTTCCGGACACCTGTTTGTAGGACCCCTTTCCGTTCATTTCCAGTCAGGAATCAGTCCCTGAAGTTTGTTGGTATAATTGCCGTTCACACTGTAGAGCTTATAGTTCCCGGGTAGTTCTAATTCGCCAGACTCCGTTATCTCTAGTTGGGCCATATACCTACCTCAATTTTTTTCTTTCTCAGTACAATAATGGACAAACAACTCACTTTCAAACAACACATTGATTACACTAGAACAAAAGCAACAATCAGACTCAGACAGCTATATCCAGTACTCATTTCAGACCAACTCACAAATAAACAGAAAACAATAATATACAAAGTACTCATACTCCCTATACTGACATAAGCATGCCCTAGCTGGGGACATGCAGCACAACTACACATAAATAGACTATAAATTGTGCAAAACAGAGCTGCAAGGATGATACTAAAAGCAAACAGACGCACCAGAATCACACAATTACACCAGGAACTTCAACTCACAAACCTAAACGAAACTATCATCACAACAGCAAGAAAACTGGTTGCTGGTTGAGTGGAAGAGAGGGCCTTATGTCCTTAACTCTGCCAGAATAAATAAAGTATTATTATTATTAGTATTATTATTATTATTATTATTATTATTATTATTATTATTATTATTATTATTATTATTAAAACTCAGAGAACAGATAAACACGCACACAAACCCAACGCACACGGCCCAATCCACAGAACTCCCCACGACTTGACACATTAAAAATAGCAGTTAAAGCACAAACTTCAAAATGAAAATATTCTAAATTCATAAAATAAAATTAACAAGTAAACAAGAACGAAAATATCTCTACAACAAACAATCATTCAAAATTAACAATTCAGTTAAAAATTCCTCGTAAAATAACATTTAAAATATTCCAAATTCTAAATTTAACCTAACAAAAAATTGAAAGTTGAATCGGGAGACCTTTTCAACACTCAAAACACTGAATTACACAATAAATACACAAATAAAAATAAGAACGGATTAAAGCGCACTCAAGCGCTGGCACCAATTAATAACAATAATAGAGACTCAAGTGCATTTCTCAGTTGGACACACGTGCTATAGCCTTTTCTGTTAAGTGTCCAGCTTTCTCTACTGTATGCCACAGTATGTTTATCATTGTTTCGTAAAGTGCTATTTTGATTTAGTAGCTACTAGCTAATACCCGGTGTGCCTAAATAAATGAAAATTAACACGCTCTTATGTTTAGTTAAATAAGTAGAAGTAAAAATGTATATCATAATTATTTTTAGATACCCCGTTATGTTTACCCGGCGTTGTCCGGTAATCTACTCATCCCGATCTTCTTGGCATAAATGAGCTGAAAGACAAAAATTATTGTTCTTCTTATGATTACTTTAATACGTAAAATGAAAAATAATTATAAATGTATATCATAATTATTTTAAGATTCCCCGTACTGATTACCGGGCGTTGCACGGGAATCTACTTATCTCGATCTTCTTGGTATAAATGGGCTAAAAGACAAAATTCGTTATTGTGAGTTATCCGTAAATCAATACCCGCCCAGTGCTGCTGCTATGCTTGCACATGAATCTACGTACTTGTCTCGATCTTCTTGGCATCAATGAAAGACAAAAATGGTTATTGTGAGTTAACCGTAAGAGATAAACATATGCTGTCGCGGACTTTTTTGTAGAGCTTTTTGAGATACCGTATTCAATTCTGTGTACATTAATTTTGAGTAATTGTTATGGTTTAGGCAGCGTACTTATCTGGATCTTCTTGGTATATCATTTAAGTGTCCAAAGAGCTACTTTTTTCACGTTTTCCACTACAAAGGGCGATTTTAAGGATGTAGGAGTTGAGTATCACAACTCTCTTGTAGCCTATGTTCATCTTGGGAAATTTTCTGAACATTTTGCAAAAAGCCCCATCACAATCGGATCAACGGTATGACCATATGGGAAAAACTGGCGTAATACAGTTAACTCTGTTGGTGAAATTGATCCTTAGAGGACAGGACAAATCCTATCCGATAAAAAGTGGCATGTTTTGTCGAGTGGGAATGAAATCCAAGGTCAGATTGAAGAACTGACGGCAGAAGCATCATTTTGCGAGAACTGATAGGACAAAACAAAACGGGTAAACACAGGTTCAGCAAGACGGCCAATCTTGCCTCAGTTCACTACTAGCTCTGCTACAGTTCGTATCCTTTACTCCAAAAAGAAAAAAAAAAGACGATTACCGAAGTCAATGTCCCATTTGTTTCGACTACACGTCATAATTTGTAGTATCAATCGATCCTATATATTTGAAATTCTGAACTTTATCATATATTGTTCCTTTTAACTTAATATCACTAGAAATATTGTCAGGAGCATTGTTAAGGTATTTTGTTTTATTATTATTATTATTATTATTATTATTATTATTATTAAGTCCACTGCTGTGGTCTCGAGGTAGCGTGCTGCCTTGTTACCCAGCGGGCCCGGGTTCGACCTCCGGTCGGGGCAGTTTTTCTGGGTGAGGTTTTTATCGGAGTTTTTCCTCACCTGTAAGACAAATGTCAGGAAAACTTTAAGGCCCAAACGGTCCCCGAAATCACATGACTATCATCATCATCCTTATCATTATCATCATCATCATCCTTCACCGGTGTGGAAAGCAACGGGAACCTACCACACCTACAATTCCCTAGTAAAGCTGCAAGCATAGCATGAAAATGCTATGATTTCAGTGAAGGACCTGCCTTCGGGCAGAATTACTATGGATGGATTATTATTAATTTCAAGACCTGTTTGAATTGCTATCTCTTGGATTTGTTTTAAGGATTCTTCAAGATAGTTTTAATTCCTTGCTAGGAGATAAACATCATCGGCGAATCCCAGAAACAGTCTGGAACAATTGTAAATGATATCACCTGGGCTTAACTCAATGTTTCTATTGTTTTTTTTTTGCCAGCCAGTACTGAAGAGAAGAGTCGGTAGTGAGTCCCCTTGCCTACATAGTGCTGCTATTAATAGGTAACGATGTCTAGAATCGTCATGTTTAATATGAACGTGTTCCAATCTGATGGGATACGCTGTATTTATGTATGATATTTCTGTATAACAATTTTTTCACTATTTTTGTTACATAATAGTATATTACGATACGAGGCTGGGAAGTGGTTTATACAGAAGCGGGGGAATGTTTAAAAACTGAGTGATGGCGAGGTTTTTAATTTCCGAGATTCTGTAAAACATTTCACAAACGTATGTTGTACATTATGTTTTGCGCGATGTTGTTTTCAAAATAATAAATAATAGTAAAATAATAACATATGTAGTGGAAGTATTTGCGTTTGTTATAAACAGCTGGCTAACGTTAATAGTGTCGGCAACGTTTATTAGTTTAGACTACTGAAGACCGTGTCACCAATCAGACATAAAATGGCAAGTACGTATTTACTTTCTAAAATTGTCATTGCTGCCATTAGAGGATCAATTTCAATTTTAAGAAACCATATTTACAAAATTACTACTTTATAGGTCCCGCGCCGTAGCCGAGCGGTTAAGGTAGGAAGCCTTGGCGCAGAGCTACGGGACTTGCGCTGGTTCGAGTCTCCATGGGGGAAGAAATTTTCTCATGGTATTTCGGCCAGTATGGGACCGGTGCCCACCCAGCATCGTGAGGCAATTGGGTAGCTACAATAAGTAGCGGCTCCAGGTTGAGGAACCAGCTATAACGGCTGGGGGACTCGACATGCTAACCACATGTCACCCCTACACTGGTTGTTGATCATCTACCTCTGTGATTGACACATGTGGATGTGAAGGGCCAGCAGCCGGCTGGTAAAAGGGTAACCGCTGAAAAGTGGAAAGTCCCTCAATCGGAAACAATTTTAACGTCAAGCAATTTCGCGACACATCCTTTGAGAACCTCTAAGTTAAACGACCGGACAAAGTTGTTTACACCATGTTTGTGATTCATCAAATTTACAAGCAATAATATAATTTGTAGTACGATATGTCAGAAATATAAATCTAAAAATAACATAACCTTGTTTCAGAAAGATCACGTGGTTGATGAATAAGCCATTAAGGATTTGAAGAGATAAACTATCTTTTTTTTTTTTCACATTGCATAATTATCATAAATATTTGTCAAGATATAGTTCAAAGTTTACAGAGAAATGTTTGAAAATTTTCCAGTGACATGCGAATATTCCAGAATTGTTTTCCTTAAACATGTAGGCTATGGCGAAACATTGATAAGACTTGTCATAAGTAATGCCACGAGTGATTTCCAAATTATCGATAAATTCACGACTCACGAAATGAGCAGTGAATTTATCTAGAGAATTTGGAAATCAAAAGTGGCATTTGTTAGGACTATTTAACGAATAAAATTAAGCTGTTTACTCACAAATCATTGTTTAACTATAGTAATTTTAAAATATTTATGTATTTAATGTAAACGGCGATGTTTGAAAACAAATCAGAAATGTGAGTTTATGTTCATTCACTGCAACTAGATCATATTATTTATTGCCAAATAAGATAGCAATATTGTAAGAATGTACCCAAGTGGAGAAATAATGAAACACATCAAACCATAAATATCATAATCAACGTTACGGGTTATTAATTATTTTTTTTAGTAAACAACTCAGTAAAATCAAAGAATCTGTTCATTATTTGCTATATTCAATGTATTTGTTGGAGAAAAATAATGTTCTGTCCTGTTCAGAACATTAAAAGGAGGAGCTTTCTTTATCACAAAAGCAGGAGCTGATAAAGAGAAATCGATAAAGAGCGAGGTGAAACACGACTGTCATTGGTTGTAAAACAAAATTCATTGAAACATGATTGGTCATTGACTAGCATTTGTGGCATGAGTTAAGTAGTCACATAAAACGTTTTATTTTTCATCCTTCCTTGTCCATAATACAGTCTTCTTCTTCTTAATCATAATTTTTAGGATTTTCATCCTGTTTATTTCCAAAATCACTCCTCAGAGGAAGACGTATTGGATGTGTATTCACTGTCTATCCATCTCTTGGCTGGTCTTCCTCTTGTTCTACTCCCGTCCATTGGTCTATCTTCTTTAGCTCTTTTTGCAAGTCGGTTGTCTTCCATTATTTTTATATGACCCTTCCAATATTTTCGACTATCTATAATAAATGTGTCCACCGCTGTGGTCTCGAGATAGCGTACTGCTTTGTCACGCAGCGGGCCGGGGTTCGATCCCCGCTCGGGACAGTTTTTCTGGGTGAGGTTTTTATCGGGGTTTTTCCTCACCTGTAAGACAAATGTCAAGAAAACTTTAAGGCCCAAACGGTCCCCGAAATCATATGGCCATCATAATCATCCTTATCATTATCATCACCATCCTTCACCGGTGTGGAAAGCAACGGGAAGCTACCACACCTACAATTCCCTAGTAAAGCTGCAAGCATAGCATGAAAATGCTATGATTTCAGTGAAGGACCTGCCCTCGGGCAGAATTACATGGATTAACTTAGTTATGTAGAATTATTAAGAATTAATGGTATTGCAATTTGTTAACATATTTATTTATTCGTGAATAAGTGTTGTTCTTATTTTCCGCGTTTTGTCCAGAAATCTACCCAAGTTTATCCAATTTTCTGGGTTTACCAGTAACTAGTAGCATGCCAATTTTTCACGATTTGAATTTAGAAATGTTTCCGGTAATAACTGGTGCCTCCAATATTCTAAAACAAAACATAATGTATAGACTACGTATGCTACGCAGCAATTCAAAGTTATCTCTTTTGTGTTGTAATTATCGTATTAGTGCAATAATCAGCGACAGTCTATTGTTTTTTAAAAGGACAATTTGCCAACTTAATCCTTACTTAACTCATAACACGCCATTGTGAATATAATGAATAATCTATTTTTTTAAATTGAATATTACATGATTATCATTGATGTTTGTCAAGAGAACTTCCGCAAATTGTTCAAAGTCCATGTAGAAACTTTTTAAAAATTTCCAGCAACACGCGAATATTGCATGATTTTGTTGTTGTCCAAGTAACAATATTACAAGTCGCCATGAAAGTTAGTATTTATTTATATTAAATTAATGTTGGGAAGTAAACATTATGAAGTATAATCAATTGAGTTGGTGTTTACTTGATGAAAATCCATATTCATTAATTAAATAAAAATAAAACTTAGTTTAATTTGATTTTCATATTTATTAAGATATATTCAGTGACATCTGTTTCGGTACACTGTACCTTCTTCAGACATGTTAACAAATTATGAATTGTGTTATTATAGTACATATCAACTGATCTAAGCAACAATACAACAATAATTTATTTAAGTTTTTAAATTTAACAAAGGCGATTCATTCAAATCAAGTTGAGAATTTAAAGTGGTAATAAATTGTTAAATTCTCAACTTGATTTGAATGAATCGCCTTTGTTAAATTAAAAAAATTAAGTAAATTATTATTATATTGTTGCTTAGATCAGTTGATATGTACTATAATAACACAATTCATAATTTGTTAACATGTCTGAAGAAGGTAGAGTGTACCGAAAAAGTTGTCACTGAATATATCTTAATAAATATGAAAATCAAATAAAACTAAGTTTTATTTTTATTTAATCAATGATTATGACGTATAATCGTTGAGATTCATCGGAGAACATTTTTTGACAACTGACCTCATAAATTTCGTGTTTTCACGAAACCGCGGTTTCAAACATAATCTCGTCTATCTTCAGCCATAACTCATATTTATATGTTATGCATAAACCGAATAAGCACCATTAAAAATTGATATTTTGATGTCATCTGTTGCACTGGCTCATGAAGTAAGTTTGCACACTTTAGCGTCAAATCTTTAAATATAGCCTTATTACCAAAGAACATCTTCGACCAGGAAGACCTCTTAAAAACTGCTAGAGGACCCAAAACTGATCTACAAAATCATAATTCGCAACGGATCATGATGATTAAAGAGAATGTAAACGCCATTAGTCCTTTCGTAGATTCTGTTTTTGCAAAAAAAAAAAAAAGACAAGTATGAAACCAGATCTTCATAAATGCTAATCTAAATTTTGTATCATGCGGCTAAGCGCCAAATGTTTCCGCTCGTAGATTGTTGATGCATAACTGTCATCATCATCATCAACAACAACAAGGATTAAACCCAATGGCCTGTTCCGATCTCATTATAGGTCGAATTGGTCCTTCCATCTCTTCAATGGTCTTCCCAACATTCTTCTCCCTTTTGGTTTATAATTATATATTCTTCTTGGTATGCGCTGTTCATTCATTCGTAATACGTGCTAAAGATAAGCATTTTGATAATATTTTATTCTTTCACAGAGATTAAATATATTAAGTTCTGTTCTTAAATCTTCGTTTTTCTTTTTATCGGTCCTTTGGTATCCTGCTATTGCTCTCAACATCTTCATTTCTGCATCCTCTATTTGTTTACTATCTGCCTTTGTTAATGTCCAGGTTGTATAACTGTCAAACAAGGAAAATAGCTTACAATATCCAGTATTATTAGCTTAGCGCTATAATAAATAGTGAGATTGACTTAAACTTTAATATATTAAGATGCGAGGTTGGGAAGTGGTTTTTACAGAAGTGAGATATGATTAAACACCGAGCAATAGTGAGGTTTTTAATTTTCGAGATTCTATAAAACACTTCACAAACGTGCGTTGTACATTTTTTTAGTGTATAATGCTATTGTGTTATTATTTAATTGTAATATTATTGTGTTTTCTTTATGTAATTGTAATGTTATTGCTTTTTTTTGTTGTTTATTTTTCTTTACGCTAGTACCAATTATTACTTTATTGTAACGGACTGTCAACAGCACGTACGGCTTACTGCCCGTGCGACCCTTATTTGTAAATAATATTGTAAATATCTTGCTTTTTGTTTAATAAAGTCCTACTACTACATTATTTTTTGTGCGATGGTGTTTTCAAAATAATAAATAATAGTAAAATAATAATATATTTGTTGGAAATATTTGCGTTCATTATAAACAACTGACTAACGTCTAAGTAGATCGCGGTTTCGAGACCATAACGACTGATGTTATGTCGATCGGAAGAAACTCTTCTTCTTCCCTTTGTTAAATGAAATAAGAGTCGTCAATGTTTATACGGTAAATGCCGAAAATAATTTAGTTGAGATTACAGCATGACCGTGACACCAATGAGGTATAAAATGGCGGCAAGTACGAATTTCTTGTTTTATATTGTTTCAAATAAATGAACAGACAGGTGAATGGAGAAGACTACATAACAATGAACTACATGGTCTTTATAGGAAGCCAGATATAATAAGAACAGTTAAGTCTCGTAGACTGTGATGGGCAGGACATGTTGCACGTATGGGGAATGAAAGACTTGCAGAAGCTTCTTGTAGGAAAGCCAGAGGGAAAACGCCCGGTTGGTAGACCAAGAATGAGTTGGGAGAATAACATTAACTATGATTTGAGGGAAGTAGATTATACAGGGAATGATTGGAAAGCATTAGCTCAGGATAGGGATGTATGGAGAGCTTATGTCCGCGCGGCCATGAACCTACGGGTTCGATAGTGCCAGTGAGTAAGTAAGTAAGTAAGTAAAGTTCAGTTCATTTAAAATGCAGTGATTTGTTTCGTATAATGTATATTAACACTACCTTTTGGATATATTTTTATATACACATTGTACGTAGTAGACATAAAGGGCAGTGGTTTTACTTCCCGCACGTGGTTTGTAATATGTAATATTACAGTCTAGTTGTTAATTATTTATAGGTTGGCAACCCCGAAATTTAGAAAATTGAACTTTCAATCGTGGTCGCCATTGCTGTATGTACGACAGAACGCACTATCTTGCAAATACGTATTTTTCTCGGAAATTGCATAATGGCGCATAATCGGTTGATGTATAAAGTCGTCCAATTCTCTCTTCATTAACTTGGTTTAACGTGTCCCTTTGTAGGTATTTTACATGCCCCACGTCACACGTGCCTTGCAGGGGCACTTCCTGCCTAGATAATTTTAAACTACGGATCACATACATACGTTTTTCACCACGCAAGGACTTCTATAATCTCTCTGCTTGAGTGATCAGCTCGAAGCCACGTCACAACACGAGAATTGAAGACAAGACATTCAATCGTCCATTTATACTTAACAAATTGAATATTTATTATTTTATTTATTTATTTAATGCAGGGTACTTGAAATCACAGTTCATTATCTCAAGTGATAGATGTATTGACTTAGGCTTTCACGGCCGGAGTTGCTATGATGATCTTGAAGAAGATTTCCGGGCTGTAGGTCGTGCTCTCGAGGCTTGAAGTTCTCCGACGTTTCGCCAGAGACTGCGTCTGGCAAAACGTCGGGGAACTTCAAGCCTCGAGACCACGGCCTACAGCCAGGAAACTTTCTTCAAGATCATCAAATGATAGACTTTTTTTTTGTAAATGCCCAGGTTGTCTTTGGACACTCCTGGTGTTCTCTCCTGGCATGGCGTACTTGTAACTCACTTCTGAGGTTGGGGTGCCTGGAAGGCGGGGTTACCTTGCCCCGATGATATGATGGGTGATGATGATAGTGGTGCGCCAGGAGAGTCCCTAATCCTAAGCTTACTCTAAGATGAATATGAATGGTAATCATTACGATGGCCATATGATTTCGGGGACCGTTTGGGCCTTAAAGCTTTCCTGACGTTTGTCTTACAGGTGAGGAAAACCCCCAATAAAAACCTCACCCAGAAAAACTGTCCTGACGGGGGATCGAACCCGGGCCCGCTGCGTGACAAGGCAGTACGCTACCTCGAGACCACAGCGATTGGCTGATAGACCTTATTAACATATATACAATAGATACAATATTATAAACACTGTAACAATATAAACAAAATAATCTTAACAGTAGATTAAGGAACAGTGAAATAATTTTTCCTCTTGCCTCTCAGTAGCGTTGATGGAATGTAGCAGTTTTTAAATACGTAATAGAATTTACTGACATTTCAAAAGAAAGGAAATACATTTTCATTTCTCACGGGCCTGCTTGGCTGTACGTGTATTTTTTTCCATGAATAAAATAAAAAAGAAACACAAGAATATATAAACAAATACATGGCTACACATCTACACCCATACGTGAGAAAACCATGTGTATAGATATAAATAATTTTAATTTCCAACACGCTTGGCATAAAATTAAAGTGGTCAACAAAAAAATCATCTTCAACACATATAGAATAAAACTAGAGTTATCTAAAAAAAATAATTTTACCATCAAAAGCGTGGGGTGCTTTTTATGGTTTTTACGTTTTCTTCTTAGAGACTTTACTTTTACCAACATCTGTTTATTATCAAATATATTAATTTATATAGAGCACCACACGCTTTTGATGGTAAAATTATTTTTTTTTGTAGATAACTCTAGTTTTATTCTAGATGTGTTGGAGATGATTTTTTTGTTGACCACTTTACTTTTATCCCAAGCGTGTTGAAATTAAAGACATTTTTCTTTTTTTTAGTTCGGTTTTCTAATAATGCGTGTTTTTTAAAACTATTATTTATTTTTTCATTTTTTAGTTTGGTTTTCTAAAAATGTAAATATCTTTAAACTCGATACTATTGTAGTATGAGCTAAAACTAATACTCTTCTAAAAAAATCCTCCGGGCCAGATTTGAACCAGCGACCTATGGATTACTGAAATTATACACCACTACAGTCCACTACTCTACCAACTGAGCTACCACAACAATAGACTAAAAAGTCGATACGTCCGCAACCTATTATACGGGTCTTCATTTCTTTGAAGTCCTCATGATCCTGGCCAGGATTTAGAAAAAAAACTGTGAAATTATTCTATTGTCATTGGTCCTTTACAAGTATACAAAGTTTCAAATCGATACAATGTTTTTATATGGGTGAATATCGTGTTGAAAGATTCTGTTGCATAGATAGATACAGGTAAAGCTAATATAAAGGGTGTAAAATGTCTCTCATTTTGTATATTAATAAATTTAAAAAAAAATGCTTCAGAAAAAACACATACCACACATACATATACCCACACCCATAAACACACCCCCACCCCTGCAGATATCAAATGCACTATCAGGCTATTCAACTTATTAAGCCTACTACCAACATTTTGAGGGGATTAATATTAATGATAAGAATGTTCTAGTTCAGTTTAATGATAAATTATAATACTGTATAATAGAATTGATGATCTGAAACAAATAACAAATTTGAATTCTTATTATTGATAATACATATTTTCCCATTGATCTCCAATAGGAATTCTTAATGCAGGGCAGTGGAGTAGATAAGGAGAATCCATATTGGCATCAGTCCTACACAGCATACAGAAATGATTGTTCAATATTCCCAGAGTGAAGGTGGCAAATCGAATATAATATGGAGGATTATGATGGCCGGAGTATGTTCAAGGCCATTTAGCCTTGAAGGTTTCCAACATTTGTCTTACACGTGAGGAAAAACTCCGAGGAAACCTCTCCTAGGAAATTGTCCCGACTCGAGTCCGCTGGGCATGAGACAAAGACGCGTCATTACCTCGATATCACAACAGTGGACATTTTATTTAATGGTGCTCTAAAATCATTAATTTTGACTATACATAAATACTTTTTACTATTAATACTGCCCCACTATTTCGATCTAGGTACCCCATTTAGTCTGGCTTAACCCTCCTGTTGTGCACGAGGAGGATAAATGGAGAAGAATACATAATGGTAAGCTATTTGATATTTTTATGAGAAAGTTCATTCTCGTAGACAGCTATGAACAGGTCATGTGACTGGAATGGGAATAGAATGAAATTCTCGGGGAAGCGCCTAGTAAGAATGAGGTGGGGGAAATATATTAACCATCATTTAACGGAGATGAATTTATACAGGGAAAACGTTAATTCGGAAGAGAACTTATCCGCGCGGCTATGGACCTTCGGGTTCGATAGAGCCTGTGAATTAAGAATCTTATGTTACTTTATAATTTGAAGATCATTAATTTTATATATTTTTTTAGAAATATGCGTTATTTTCTAATTTGAAAATGGTTAATTATGCCTTTACTCAGAAATCTAATTTGAAAATCTTTAATTGAAGGCTATTAGAAATATGTGCTTTAATTTTGTCTTCATTAGAAATATGTGATACTTTCTAATTTGAAAAAACTTTAATTTTGTCTTTGTTAGAAATATGTGCTACCTTATAATTTGAAAATAATGGATTTTGTCTTTATAAATCTGTTACATTTTAATTTGAAAATCTTTAATTGATGACTAACTAGAAATATGTGTTATTTTCTAATTTCAAAATCATTAATTTTGTCCTTGTTAGAAATATGTGCTACGTTCTAATTTAAAATTAATGCATTTTGTCACTATAAATCTGTTACATTTTAATTTGAAAATCTTTAATTGATGACTAACTAGAAATATGTGTTATTTTCTAATTTCAAAATCATTAATTTTGTCCTTGTTAGAAATATGTGCTACGTTCTAATTTAAAATTAATGCATTTTGTCACTATAAATCTGTTACATTTTAATTTGAAAATCTTTAATTGATGACTAACTAGAAATATGTGTTATTTTCTAATTTCAAAATCATTAATTTTGTCCTTGTTAGAAATATGTGCTACGTTCTAATTTAAAATTAATGCATTTTGTCACTATAAATCTGTTACATTTTAATTTGAAAATCTTTAATTGATGACTAACTAGAAATATGTGTTATTTTCTAATTTCAAAATCATTAATTTTGTCCTTGTTAGAAATATGTGCTACGTTCTAATTTAAAATTAATGCATTTTGTCACTATAAATCTGTTACATTTTAATTTGAAAATCTTTAATTGATGACTAACTAGAAATATGTGTTATTTTCTAATTTCAAAATCATTAATTTTGTCCTTGTTAGAAATATGTGCTACGTTCTAATTTAAAATTAATGCATTTTGTCACTATAAATCTGTTACATTTTAATTTGAAAATCTTTAATTGATGACTAACTAGAAATATGTGTTATTTTCTAATTTCAAAATCATTAATTTTGTCCTTGTTAGAAATATGTGCTACGTTCTAATTTAAAATTAATGCATTTTGTCACTATAAATCTGTTACATTTTAATTTGAAAATCTTTAATTGATGACTAACTAGAAATATGTGTTATTTTCTAATTTCAAAATCATTAATTTTGTCCTTGTTAGAAATATGTGCTACGTTCTAATTTAAAATTAATGCATTTTGTCACTATAAATCTGTTACATTTTAATTTGAAAATCTTTAATTGATGACTAACTAGAAATATGTGTTATTTTCTAATTTCAAAATCATTAATTTTGTCCTTGTTAGAAATATGTGCTACGTTCTAATTTAAAATTAATGCATTTTGTCACTATAAATCTGTTACATTTTAATTTGAAAATCTTTAATTGATGACTAACTAGAAATATGTGTTATTTTCTAATTTCAAAATCATTAATTTTGTCCTTGTTAGAAATATGTGCTACGTTCTAATTTAAAATTAATGCATTTTGTCACTATAAATCTGTTACATTTTAATTTGAAAATCTTTAATTGATGACTAACTAGAAATATGTGTTATTTTCTAATTTCAAAATCATTATTTTGTCCTTGTTAGAAATATGTGCTACGTTCTAATTTAAAATTAATGCATTTTGTCACTATTAAATCTGTTACATTTTAATTTGAAAATCTTTAATTGATGACTAACTAGAAATATGTGTTATTTTCTAATTTCAAAATCATTAATTTTGTCCTTGTTAGAAATATGTGCTACGTTCTAATTTAAAATTAATGCATTTTGTCACTATAAATCTGTTACATTTTAATTTGAAAATCTTTAATTGATGACTAACTAGAAATATGTGTTATTTTCTAATTTCAAAATCATTAATTTTGTCCTTGTTAGAAATATGTGCTACGTTCTAATTTAAAATTAATGCATTTTGTCACTATAAATCTGTTACATTTTTAATTTGAAAATCTTTAATTGATGACTAACTAGAAATATGTGTTATTTTCTAATTTCAAAATCATTAATTTTGTCCTTGTTAGAAATATGTGCTACGTTCTAATTTAAAATTAATGCATTTGTCACTATAAATCTGTTACATTTTAATTTGAAAATCTTTAATTGATGACTAACTAGAAATATGTGTTATTTTCTAATTTCAAAATCATTAATTTTGTCCTTGTTAGAAATATGTGCTACGTTCTAATTTAAAATTAATGCATTTTGTCACTATAAATCTGTTACATTTTAATTTGAAAATCTTTAATTGATGACTAACTAGAAATATGTGTTATTTTCTAATTTCAAAATCATTAATTTTGTCCTTGTTAGAAATATGTGCTACGTTCTAATTTAAAATTAATGCATTTTGTCACTATAAATCTGTTACATTTTAATTTGAAAATCTTTAATTGATGACTAACTAGAAATATGTGTTATTTTCTAATTTCAAAATCATTAATTTTGTCCTTGTTAGAAATATGTGCTACGTTCTAATTTAAAATTAATGCATTTTGTCACTATAAATCTGTTACATTTTAATTTGAAAATCTTTAATTGATGACTAACTAGAAATATGTGTTATTTTCTAATTTCAAAATCATTAATTTTGTCCTTGTTAGAAATATGTGCTACGTTCTAATTTAAAATTAATGCATTTTGTCACTATAAATCTGTTACATTTTTATTTGAAAATCTTTAATTGATGACTAACTAGAAATATGTGTTATTTTCTAATTTCAAAATCATTAATTTTGTCCTTGTTAGAAATATGTTGCTACGTTTCTAATTTAAAATTAATGCATTTTGTCACTATAAATCTGTTACATTTTAATTTGAAAATCTTTAATTGATGACTAACTAGAAATATGTGTTATTTTCTAATTTCAAAATCATTAATTTTGTCCTTGTTAGAAATATGTGCTACGTTCTAATTTAAAATTAATGCATTTTGTCACTATAAATCTGTTACATTTTAATTTGAAAATCTTTAATTGATGACTAACTAGAAATATGTGTTATTTTCTAATTTCAAAATCATTAATTTTGTCCTTGTTAGAAATATGTGCTACGTTCTAATTTAAAATTAATGCATTTTGTCACTATAAATCTGTTACATTTTAATTTGAAAATCTTTAATTGATGACTAACTAGAAATATGTGTTATTTTCTAATTTCAAAATCATTAATTTTGTCCTTGTTAGAAATATGTGCTACGTTCTAATTTAAAATTAATGCATTTTGTCACTATAAATCTGTTACATTTTAATTTGAAAATCTTTAATTGATGACTAACTAGAAATATGTGTTATTTTCTAATTTCAAAATCATTAATTTTGTCCTTGTTAGAAATATGTGCTACGTTCTAATTTAAAATTAATGCATTTTGTCACTATAAATCTGTTACATTTTAATTTGAAAATCTTAATTGATGACTAACTAGAAATATGTGTTATTTTCTAATTTCAAAATCATTAATTTTGTCCTTGTTAGAAATATGTGCTACGTTCTAATTTAAAATTAATGCATTTTGTCACTATAAATCTGTTACATTTTAATTTGAAAATCTTTAATTGATGACTAACTAGAAATATGTGGTATTTTCTAATTTCAAAATCATTAATTTTGTCCTTGTTAGAAATATGTGCTACGTTCTAATTTAAAATTAATGCATTTTGTCACTATAAATCTGTTACATTTTAATTTGAAAATCTTTAATTGATGACTAACTAGAAATATGTGTTATTTTCTAATTTCAAAATCATTAATTTTGTCCTTGTTAGAAATATGTGCTACGTTCTAATTTAAAAATTAATGCATTTTGTCACTATAAATCTGTTACATTTTAATTTGAAAATATTTAATTGATGACTAACTAGAAATATGTGTTATTTTCTAATTTCAAATCATTATTTTGTCCTTGTTAGAAATATGTGCTACGTTCTAATTTAAAATTAATGCATTTTGTCACTATAAATCTGTTACATTTTAATTTGAAAATCTTTAATTGATGACTAACTAGAAATATGTGTTATTTTCTAATTTCAAAATCATTAATTTTGTCCTTGTTAGAAATATGTGCTACGTTCTAATTTAAAATTAATGCATTTTGTCACTATAAATCTGTTACATTTTAATTTGAAAATCTTTAATTGATGACTAACTAGAAATATGTGTGTATTTTTCTAATTTCAAAATCATTAATTTTGTCCTTGTTAGAAATATGTGCCTACGTTTCTAATTTAAAATTAATGCATTTTGTCACTATAAATCTGTTACAATTTTAATTTGAAAATCTTTTAATTGATGACTAACTAGAAATATGTGGTTATTTTCTAATTTCAAAATCATTAATTTTGTCCTTGTTAGAAATATGTGCTACGTTCTAATTTAAAATTAATGCATTTTGTCACTATAAATCTGTTTACATTTTAATTTGAAAATATTAATTGATGACTAACTAGAAATATGTGTTATTTTCTAATTTCAAAAATCATTAATTTTGTCCTTGTTAGAAATATGTGCTACGTTTCTAATTTAAAATTAATGCATTTTGTCACTATAAATCTGTTACATTTTAATTTGAAAATCTTTAATTGATGACTAACTAGAAATATGTGTTATTTTCTAATTTCAAAATCATTAATTTTGTCCTTGTTAGAAATATGTGCTACCTTCCAATTTAAAATTAATGCATTTTGTCACTATAAATCTGTTACATTTTAATTTGAAAATCTTTAATTGATGACTAACTAGAAATATGTGTTATTTTCTAATTTCAAAATCATTAATTTTGTCCTTGTTAGAAATATGTGCTACGTTCTAATTTAAAATTAATGCATTTTGTCACTATAAATCTGTTACATTTTAATTTGAAAATCTTTAATTGATGACTAACTAGAAATATGTGTTATTTTCTAATTTCAAAATCATTAATTTTGTCCTTGTTAGAAATATGTGCTACGTTCTAATTTAAAATTAATGCATTTTGTCACTATAAATCTGTTACATTTTAATTTGAAAAATATTTAATTGATGACTAACTAGAAATATGTGTTATTTTCTAATTTCAAAATCATTAATTTTGTCCTTGTTAGAAATATGTGCTACGTTCTAATTTAAAATTAATGCATTTTGTCACTATAAATCTGTTACATTTTAATTTGAAAATCTTAAATTGATGACTAACTAGAAATATGTGTTATTTTCTAATTTCAAAATCATTAATTTTTGTCCTTGTTAGAAATATGTGCTACCTTCCAATTTAAAATTAATGCATTTTGTCACTATAAATCTGTTACTTTTAATTTGAAAATCTTTAATTGATGACTAACTAGAAATATGTGTTATTTTCTAATTTCAAAATCATTAATTTTGTCCTTGTTAGAAATATGTGCTACCTTCCAATTTAAAATTAATGCATTTTGTCACTATAAATCTGTTACATTTTAATTTGAAAATCTTTAATTGATGACTAACTAGAAATATGTGTTATTTTCTAATTTTCAAAATCATTAATTTTGTCCTTGTTAGAAATATGTGCTACGTTCTAATTTAAAATTAATGCATTTTGTCACTATAAATCTGTTACTTTTTAATTTGAAAATCTTTAATTGATGACTAACTAGAAATATGTGTTATTTTCTAATTTCAAAATCATTAATTTTGGTCCTTGTTAGAAATATGTGCTACGTTCTAAATTTAAAATTAATGCATTTTGTCACTATAAATCTGTTACATTTTAATTTGAAAATATTTAATTGATGACTAACTAGAAATATGTGTTATTTTCTAATTTCAAAATCATTAATTTTGTCCTTGTTAGAAAATATGTGCTACGTTCTAATTTTAAAATTAATGCATTTTGTCACTATAAATCTGTTTACATTTTAATTTGAAAATCTTTAATTGATGACTAACTAGAAATATGTGTTATTTTCTAATTTCAAAATCATTAATTTTGTCCTTGTTAGAAATATGTGCTACCTTCCAATTTAAAATTAATGCATTTTGTCACTATAAATCTGTTACATTTTAATTTGAAAATCTTTAATTGATGACTAACTAGAAATATGTGTTATTTTCTAATTTCAAAATCATTAATTTTGTCCTTGTTAGAAATATGTGCTACGTTCTAATTTAAAATTAATGCATTTTGTCACTATAAATCTGTTACATTTTAATTTGAAAATCTTTAATTGATGACTAACTAGAAATATGTGTTATTTTCTAATTTCAAAATCATTAATTTTGTCCTTGTTAGAAATATGTGCTACCTTCCAATTTAAAATTAATGCATTTTGTCACTATAAATCTGTTACATTTTAATTTGAAAATCTTTAATTGATGACTAACTAGAAATATGTGTTATTTTCTAATTTCAAAATCATTAATTTTGTCCTTGTTAGAAATATGTGCTACGTTCTAATTTAAAATTAATGCATTTTGTCACTATAAATCTGTTACATTTTAATTTGAAAATCTTTAATTGATGACTAACTAGAAATATGTGTTATTTTCTAATTTCAAAATCATTAATTTTGTCCTTGTTAGAAATATGTGCTACGTTCTAATTTAAAATTAATGCATTTTGTCACTATAAATCTGTTACATTTTAATTTGAAAATCTTTAATTGATGACTAACTAGAAATATGTGTTATTTTCTAATTTCAAAATCATTAATTTTGTCCCTTGTTAGAAATATATGTGCTACGTTCTAATTTAAAATTAATGCATTTTGTCACTATAAATCTGTTACATTTTAATTTGGAAATCTTTAATTGATGACTAACTAGAAATATGTGTTATTTTCTAATTTCAAAAATCATTAATTTGTGTCCTTGTTAGAAATATGTGCTAACGTTCTAATTTAAAATTAATGCATTTTGTCACTATAAATCTTTTACATTTTAATTTGAAAATCTTTAATTGATGACTAACTAGAAATATGTGTTATTTTTCTAATTTCAAAATCATTAATTTTGTCCTTGTTAGAAATATGTGCTACGTTCTAATTTAAATATTAATGCATTTTGTCACTATAAATCTGTTACATTTTAATTTGAAAAATCTTTAATTGATGACTAACTAGAAATATGTGTTATTTTCTAATTTCAAAATCATTAATTTTGTCCTTGTTAGAAATATGTGCTACGTTCTAATTTAAAATTAATGCATTTTGTCACTATAAATCTGTTACATTTTAATTTGAAAATCTTTAATTGATGACTAACTAGAAATATGTGTTATTTTCTAATTTTCAAAATCATTTATTTGTGTCCTTGTTAGAAATATGTGCTACGTTCTAATTTAAAATTAATGCATTTTTGTCACTATAAATCGGTTACATTTTAATTGAAAATCTTTAATTGATGACTAACTAGAAATATGTGTTATTTTCTAATTTGAAAAATCATTAATTTGGTCTTGTTAGAAATATG
>JASPKZ010007804.1:0-35000 GCA_030220185.1 Diploptera punctata
TACTTTTCTTTCCTCCTTATTCTTTTCCTTCCCTCGTGTGTGTACTGTGACTATTTGACATTGGAAATGTGTTTCAAATAGGATGCGCCCAAATACCCTTCCCATATTGGTTTCTTACATTAGCATGTAATTAGAGTTATTACGTATCAGTCGCCATCTACGAAAGCATCATGGAATATACATTACAGTTATTGCTGACTTTCAACACTTTTAAAAATTTCATATTAAGCACCATTTAAGTTATGTAATTGAAGATATTAAATATAAAAATTGGTTTTACGAGTTAAGTCAGTCGTCCCTCAACCAAATTTATTATCTTCCATTAAGTAGTCCCAATATTTTTTGGAGGCCTTCCAAAAACACATGTTTCATTCTTCTGCATTTACTGGTTAATGATATTTCTTCCATCCCCAATTCCGTGAATGATGTTAGCGAAATATAGAAAATGTTATGATTGGTTGCGGCCTTCTTTACCTCCGCACTATCGCCTAAAAAGGGCTACATCATTAGTTTACTCACCCAAGAATCTGATATAAGACCGAGTTGTACCACATTACTATAGATTTTTTGCATGTTCTAATTACAAAATGGAAAAGTAGAGGGATGATAGTGAAATATACTATTAAACCATTGCGGGGGAATTTCAAAAGTTTCTGAAAAAATGTCTGGGTTATGTACCGCCATTAATCATCTATCGTTTAACACGTCATAATAGGTTTCTGAGTCAAACATGTATATGAAATTCAAAGCCCAGGAGAAAAAACACTACAGAATTTCTATAATGGGAATCATAAGGGCTCTTTTGAAGTTATCATAGATATATATATATATATGTGTGTGTGTGTGTAGAGAGATGAACGTCGGGTAATTTGGACCCCAGTTTGAATTGTTGTTTTTCTTCCTTTAATTGAGGGAATTGAATTTTGTTATTACCAGTGATTATCACTAGTGTTGTTGTAGCTATGAAATGGCCATTTGTTATTTTATTAAAAAGGGAAACATCCTCACAATTTAAACGTTTTACAATACATAAAAGCCCACTTTAACCTCCAGAGTTCTGAATAAAGTGACCCCAGAGGACCACCTTAGCTGTTAGTCTATTTGAGTTTAGTCTCATATAATTTATGCAGAGGGCCACAGCTTAAATTTGAAATATTTATGACTGATCGCATTTAAAAAAGTGTTGTATTTATTAATGTTGAACAATTAAATGTTGATTATAACATTTACATGTCATTCACCTGCAGAAGCAACGGTTTTTTGGGTTTAGTAAATTACAAGGATATTAAATTGAAATTACGTAAGTGAATTGGTTTTACAGATAAAATATCGATTCGTGTGAGTGCCCCAGGTCCGCGTGGTGGGTCCCATTAACCGATTCCTTTGTTAATTATTTATACCATCCACCATGCCGCATTTCGAACAAAACCGTCAGATATTCAACCACATCTACGTAGTATAATTATTAGGGATTTTTTAACATTGTAATACCAATAGCCCAAATAAGAACTTAATACCTTGAAATTTTATAGTGGTCGTTTTCATAAATATCACAAATACTCTTCTTCACCAAGAATAAAGCAACTGGCCTTGAAAACCGTCAACGTTGATGAGGGGAGGGTTGTTAAATATTTTCTGTTGTATACAGTTCCGTTTGTATTCCTATTTATTTCTAAAATATTTATTTTAAAATCTCGTGTTTGTTAAACCTTATTTCGATTTTCTATGATTCCTGTTCCTTTAACCTGAAAATTTTAAATGTGTCACATATTTTCCAAAAATACATAACAATATTTTTAGCGAATTCTTGCTTTTTTTTAATAATGGTAATTGTTTCATTTACTTTTGCAATGTTTGATTTCAGCGGTAGAATGTGCCAAGCCGGGACGATCAACATAATATTTACATATTGTATTTAGATACATCCCGGTTACCGTACCTGAAGAGATAACTTCCTAGGCAGGTCACAGAACTTGCAAAATATGTTATTTTACGGTCTCCTTTGTAATTTTGCACTATAAAAGTATCATTTTTTCTTAATAGTAACGCAATTTGAAGAAAAATTTAAAATTCTTGGATCCTAATGAATGAAATAAACAATATTTAGTTTTACAAATAGTACTGTTTCGTTACTTTCAAATATTCACCATTCTTTTGAGATAGAGAACAGAGTGAGAGATGATGGGGATCGTATAGTATCTAACAGTCTTTGGTGCCGTTTCGAAGGCTTAGTTACTTATTCCATGCGTCTAACTTTTAATAAAAGAGTTCGTGGCGGGTGACGAACAGTTTTTAGAACATTTAAAATTCAGTTAGTAAGATAGCAGAATTTTATTTTCTAATTTTGCGGGTTGTGAAAAGTTTCAAATATTTTGACTACATATTTATTTAGCAGATGATTCAGAAGTTCCTTAGTCGTGTTGGGTAGACAACAGATTCGATATCTTTTCATTTTAATTAATTGTGTATGATGATGCCAGTATTTTTCTAGTAGGGTGCGGGTAATAAACCTGTTTCAGATATATTTAAAACTCACCGTAATTGATTATATGATTCTGTTAAGGGTGGTTGGTGTAGTTTTTTTAAAATATTTAAAATTCGAGTACGATAAAATAATTTAGTATTGGCTTTCGTTGCGGGTAAGCAACATTTTTTTCTTAGTCTTTTGAAATTCATATTGAGTTGAGTAAGGTGATTAGTAAATGTTTAATTTGTACAGTTAATGCAATCGAAGTTAGGAGTATTGAAAACGTCTTATTAGTATACCGATGGAAGAGACCAACATTGGCAAGATGAGATGAAGAATATCATTAATCATGATGTGATGAAGGCGAACACTTACTGATAATATGAAAGTTTTTTGATTTTCAGATATTTAATTGCTTTTTATTTGTATCTTCCAGCTTTAATAACCTGTAAAACCTGTATTATTTAGATGGAGGTTTGTCTTCAACCAAGAACACTTTTTGATCTTCTTCGATATTATGTAGAGAGAATCATATGTTCTTGCAACAATATATCTGAAAGTAGAAGTGCAAATAAAATACACGACTACAGAAGTCTTGCTCGCGTCTCCAAGTGAATTTTTCTCTTCCTGTTTTAGTGGTGATATAGGGCGACAATATCATTAACGGTGTATATACCCGGGTATAAACGTCCTGGATAAAACTATCAGATCATGAAGCCGCACTTATGCTTTGACTGTCGTATGCGGCAGAATATTCAGAACTACATTTACTTAACATAGGTCTTTCTTATGACGCCCTGATTTCCATATTCGCTTTTACTTGTCTCTAAGAACTTCCGCTTTGATAATTTGAACATTATCAGAATTGATTGTTTAGCAGTTTCGCTGATTCAAGTTAATTTTCCGTAAATTTAGAAGAATTTTCAATCCCATTTTTGCATTATCTCGGATGCAGCATTTAGAAAACTTAGGCAATGTCTTTCCTAAATCAAGGCCTTTGAATATCAAAGAGTTGTGGTGGCTCTAACACCTAATTAATCAATAGCATTCTCAAAATTTATAAACCTAGAAACACTTTGTCCGGCACAAGTAAATGTGTGTGCAGATGATGAATATTTATGGAGCTCCTCAAACTTCTAAAGGAAAAAAAAATAAACAAATAGCACAGGAAAATAAGGTCTACCGTTGAAACGACTAGAATATTGTCATTTTAATCTCACCATTTGCTTTATCTTTCTGAGAATTCCCTCGTCTTGAAAGACTGGACACATTCTATATAGTCAAATTGATTTTGAGATCCTTTCCTTCAATAAATAAATAAAACAATTCGGTATATATAGAATAGACGTTTCAGGAATATTTGCATTTTTTGAAATTTTACCCCAAAGCTTAGATAGCCAACTAGTGACTTGATATAGGATGTTGATGAGTTTAATGTTACCAGGCATTGAAAAATCACTCCTGGCCAATGTTTAAAACGCTTATCGTTGAGTTTTGAAAGTTCACAATTTTTAAATCCACTTAATTGTTTAAAAAATGAATCATTATCGAAATTTTCCTTCAATTGAGAACCTTGAAATTTCGATCATTCCTATGAGAACGATTGATATCATGTAATTCACTATCTAATTCAAAATGTATTTTAAACTTAAAAACAATCAAGTTAAATTTCGTCAGTATTATGATGGAACAAAATTGTACGGACTTACTTATAAACTTACTAGATAATATTAAGACAAAACATTACAAAATTTAGAAATTATTAGAATTTATCCAATTCTCGAAGGAGACCACGATCTCTTGGCAAAAAAATTGATATGTGTTTGTCCAAAATTAAGAGTAGTTGTTGGTTTGTCTGCAGCTAATCTTAAGTATCAGTCTGTACAATTTATAGGTATTGATTGTTTTCCTATGAGAGCCGCCGATGGAAGAATATATATTTTACTTCATAAGATAATTTTCCAAAAAATGCAGAGAGTCAAGATACTTCACGATATTCTGATCAAATTAATTTGGGACGTGATATCACCACATTATTTAAGTTTAAATTATATGCTTTGTTTTGTGATTAAAATAAATATCAGCTATTGTAAGTAGTATATACATTATAGTTAGCTATATAATATGTACCCAATTTTGCCTACGCGGGTAAAGAATATATGAAGCGTATCTTTTAAGCTTTTCCAAAGCTCTTAACGATATATAATTTACTTTATTTAGCCCAAAGATAGATATAGTATCAGACTTTACTTTTGATATTTAAAAACCTATGAGGCAGTGGAACTATCTTTATCAGAATTTTCTAATTTAAAACATCTTGCGGAAAAAAAATAAATTCAATTTCACAGGCTCTATTCATATGGATAAATCTTAGTATAGTTGAATACGACTGATGGGATGTCAAAAGAGTGTCTCTGTTATCTTACAATAAATAATTTTGAAATCTGTATCTTCTTAACATTATTTTGCTTATGTATGCACGAATCGTAACACTAATTGTTATATATTTTATATTGGATGACAAAATTATGTTTATACTGAAGTATGAATTTTGTATTATGCAAGGGTTGTTTTCTTTAGTTTGGCAACAAATAGTGTGGGAATCCCAAATAAAACTAGGTTTGACAATTCTGTTTATTGCCACATGTGATTTCAGTGCCTCTCCGTCCGAGCATATGGATTCGCCTCTCCCCCCTCCTCCTCATGTAACAATGAGCCAAAGTGTATCAGTTTAGATCTAGGCGTCGCAGTATAAAACGTAGTACAAGTTTTCTTAGGGCGGGAGCAGAATATCTGGTTGAAGATTTGAAGTATTTAGATGCAGAAATGCACTACAGTGTGATCAAGGATTGCGAGAGGCTTCTGGTGCAGATACATTGCAATACCGAACAGTGGCAAGGTGGGTACAAGCCTTTAGAGGACACGAAAATGTGTCACATGTGCCTAGGAGCAGTGTCTGATTTGTTCAGTCGCTGGGGTTGGGAGGTGCTCTACCATCCTCCATACACTCCAGACATAAGTCCCTGTGACTTCGACATCATTCCTAAACTCAAGGAAGAGATTCAGAACAGTGGACGACAGTCTGAGTGCAGTTAATCAGTCTCTACGCACCATCCAGAGACTAGGCAGTTTCGACGGTATTTGACGGCTAACACATCGCTGGGAATAAATTGTACGCAATGCTGGTGACTACACCGAAGGCCTCTAAAACTTACAACCATGTATGTATGCTATGTATCCAGAAAATAAATAGTTACCAAAACTAAAGAAACAACCTATGTACATTTTTCATGGATGTAATATTATAACAATTTTGTGAATAAATTGAAGATTTGTAAAATATTTTGATTAAACGATATGCTTCATTTACTATTATTTATTTACATTTGAGTTGTACTTAGTTTTAATGACTGTTCTTCTGAGAACTGGTGCCTGTTTACTCCGTGGTGTTATATGGGGTTACCAGTTTTTTAAATACATATACTTGCGGATATGCTTTTAAATGTACTGTATTTCTTTTAATGACTCTAAGTTTGCTGAAAGTAATAAATATCAAATCTTAAAAGTACCAACATAGGGGCATATCAAAAGAAATTTCAAATCAGGTCTATAACAAATATATGCTTCTATACCCCAAGGTTTTACTGAAATGAAATTAGAAAAATAGTCAGCACGGTGTTTTAAAATATTGTTACAAATATCATTAACGCAAAAATTCAAATCTGGTTGTAACATTAAAAATTT
The DNA here is from genome assembly GCA_030220185.1 of Diploptera punctata. Taxonomy (NCBI): domain Eukaryota; kingdom Metazoa; phylum Arthropoda; class Insecta; order Blattodea; family Blaberidae; genus Diploptera; species Diploptera punctata. Next base: position 6,212 of record JASPKZ010007804.1, read on the forward strand.
TGATCAAACTGCAGACTTTAAGCTTTTTTTTTATAACGTAAATCTGAGGATTGAAACTCAACTCTACACGTGTTTCTAAGATAGCCACATAAAGATTTTATCTTCTTAACTTCTTCTTCTTCTTCTTAAACTTAATTAGTAGGATTTTCATCCTGTTTGTTTCCAAAATCACTCCTCAGGAAGAAGACGTATTGGATGTGCAATCTTTGAACCGAGGCTTGTTTCTAGGGACTGCGAGAAAATGTATAAGATATACCTTGAAGTGGGTTGCTAGCCCGTTTTCATGGTAAGTTTATTATTCGGGCCGAAATGCCAGCTCCAGAGCTTAGCCTGCCCTGTTTTATTTCAGAGTTGTCTCTCCTAGAAGGGTTGTGTTGCAGGACTAATGAACCCTATCCGGCCCGTTTGTCAATCTACAAGGCAGTAGATAATATAGAGATGCCTCTTCCGACAGGTACACCGTACCGAAGGATTCCTTCTCCGCTGTATCTGCTGTTAAGGTCTTCACCGTAACCCTAGCAAGGGGCCAACGCAAGGTAATATCAGCTGGGCAAGCAGAACCAAGGTTTTTTTTATGAGGTGTTACTTCTCCACCTCACCCTCTCTCAAACTGGCTTGTGTATAATATACAACTATCCGTCCATCAGGTACTGAGTAAATGCGGTATCTTAATGTCTGTGCAGGGTCAAAAACAGGGGCGTCCTAACAACGGCCCGCGGGCCGGACACGACCCTCCATCAGTTTTCATCCGGCCCCTGTAGGCCTGTAGCATTCTAATAAATTAAAATATGCTACGGGTAGGCTTATAATATTAGTCCTTCAGTAATGGAACAAGAACTTGTGAAATATGTTATAACAGCAAATAAAGAAAAATAAGAAATCAACTCTTGCTGATAATAACAATAATACCAATATAAATTCATTTAATTTAGCAGATTTCATAGTATTTCACAACTTCCTGACTCCAATTCATCTACTGTCATTCACCATATCTCTCTGTCATCACAATCTCCATAGTCAAATTCGTTTTTTCCCTCATCCTGCTCAAAATACGAGCAATCCGCGTTATTCTTTTGTCTTCTTGTTCTTCTACCAAGTGGCACCATTCTAGTGATTTTTTTTGGGAATCTGCCTTCCGTCATTTTGTTTTTATATGACCGTACCATTTTAAATGTTTGTTTTTCATGAAATTCACAATTGAAGTCTGAATATCCATCTTTGTTAAATTACACCGTTTGTTGTTTAGCTCTTCTAGAAATCATCATCATCAATTTTTGAAATTTGACCAATTTTATGTCTATGTCTTTACATGTGTCGTGGGAAAGATTGCAGCCAAGATAAGTAAAGTTATTAACTTGTTCTATTATATTGTTGTTAATAACAATTTTAGTTCGTATCGGTATTTTCCCTTGAAACGCCATAGTTTTTGTCTTACTCACCGAAATTTGTAAATTATAATCTTGGGTTATATTTGTCAATCTATGTACTGCTCTTTGTAGGTGATCTTCAGAAGTAGCCAATATTACTTGTTCATATGCATACATTAATGTGTTGAGGGGTCGACCATCAATCATAAAGTGTGATTGTGATTGGTTTTGCCATAATTTTATGATTTCATTCATATATAAATTAAATAGAAGAGGGGAAAGTGGACAGTCTTGTTTTACACCTTGGGATATTAGTGTATCTAATTTGATTATTTATTTTTATTCGAATTCGTGTGTTATGATACATGCTTTGAATTGCTTGAATTAAATGCTTGGGTATTCCTGCATTATGTAAGATATCCCATAATTTTATTCTGTTTACTGTGTCGAAGGCTTTATGAAATCAATTAATATCATAAAAGTTGGTATACTAAATTTTCTATGATTTGTGCTAACGTAAAGACACTATCTATACAGGATCTGTTGGGTCTGAAACCATTTTGTTCTTCTAGGATAATTGCGTCAGAAATTGTGTTTAATCTGTTGGTAATTATTTTTGCATAAATTTTATAGGCAGCATTTAGCAGACAAATTCCTCTATAATTATTAATATCATTTTTGTTTCCTTTTTTATGAATAGATACAACTAACGAGTTATTCCATTCATCTGGTACACAGCCAGTCTTCCAACATATATTAATAAGATCTAAAAATTTGTTTAAGAATCGGATCGAAGCATATTTTAACAATTCTGTGTTGATATGATCTGATCCTGGTGTCTTCCGTAGTTTGCATTTGTATAACGCGAAGTTCAACTCATCCAAGGTGATAGGATCTACATCATAATCACTGGAAGCATGTTGTGTTATATTAGTTGTGGCAGTCCAAAGCTGCTCATACTAATTTAACCATTTAGTCGTTGGGATGGGATTTATGTTTAAGTTATCTTTAACAGATTTATTTAATTATTTTAATATTTTATACGCTTTGACTTGTTGTCCATTAACATCATATTCTATATTATTACTAATAAATGTTTCCCATGTTTGGCGTTGGATCTTGCGAACTTCTCGTTTCGCAATTGCTGATAGTCTTTTATAATTCATTAAGTTTTCGTGTGACCTATCATTTAAGTATTTCATATAAGCTTCCTTCTTACATTTAATTTTATCTGCAATATCAGCATTCCAATTAACTAAACCTCTTCTATTTTGTCCCTTTGTTCTTGTACCAAGAACCTCTGTTGCTGTCTTTAGTAAAATTTCTTTCAATGTTTCCCATTCCTGATTAATGTTGGTGCTTACCGCATACTGTGGGAGGTGTGTATTCATTCGAATTTGATACAAGTTTCTAATACTGAGCTCATGTAATAGATGTATTTTAAAGCATTTCTCAGGAGAATTTCTCTTTCTTTGAGTTTTATGCCATCTTAGTGGGATATTGATTGTGGACGCCAACAGATAGTGGTCAGAGTTAATATCGTAACCTCGAAAGACTCTAGTGTCTTTAACATATGTCGAGGTTTTATTATTAGTGATCATATAATCAATTATTGATTTAGTCCCTCTTGCTGACCATGTATATTTGTGAATGTATTTATGTCGGAAAAAGGAATTAGTGATTTTAAGATTGTTAAGTACTGCAAAATCAATAAGTTGTTCTCCATTTTCATTAATGATTTGTTCGCCGTTGTTTCCAACAATTCCTTGTAGCGGAGTGTTGCCAATTCTGGCATTTAAATCGCCTCCTATTATAATGTAATCTGATTTGTTTATGTTATTATATTGAACCTGTAACTCCTGATAAAATTTCTCTGATTCTTCAGTTTTCCCTTCTTCCGGGGCGTATACTCCAATTATAGTCATAAAACCTTGGCATACTTTTACTCGTAATGTTAGAATTCTTTCATTAACGTAGCAATATGAATCAATTTTATTTTTCCATTGTGTTTTTATGAAGATTGCTATTCCTGCTGCTGCTTATCTACACGGCTATAAAGTAGAATATAATTTCTAAATTCTTTACTTCCGCGTAATTTTTTCTTAGTTTCTGGTATCACTGCTATGTCAATTTTGGCTTCTTCTAACTCTTTAATAAATTCAGTTTCTTTATTAGACAGACCTCTGGCATTCCATGCACCAATTTTCATTTCGTTATTCCTTTTCTTTGCATTTGTCGTCTTTGTGATATCAGTCCGGTCATTTCTTTCCTTTAGATTCTGAGTATGTATAGATCTCCTCAGAATGGGTTACCAACCCATCGCTGAGAGAGTTCAGCGGTGGGGTTGCCAGCTTGAGGCCTCTGAACTTGCCTGCTTTTCTGTTTGGGAGTGCTCCCATAGCCAGTGGGTCCGGTTTGTGAGCGCCGGATACTCGCTCTCACCCTCTCCCATCTGCTGTAATTATGAGTTACATTGTCCAGAGGTTACGACGAGGACGTGGGAGTAGGATTTGCTGGTAGAGCTGCCTGGTGTTATGATAGTTGGCTTTACACAACATTTTATAGAGCATGTCAATCTGGCATTAACAGCTCTGCTATGGCCATTGCCAGCCTTTATATTAAGAATATAAAATATATGTATATAAAATTGTACCTTTCTTCAAAATTGATGTATAAATCCATCAGTAATACTTTAATCAAATAAGTCATAAAATATTTATATGGTATTATAAAATCTTCTATAAAATGTACACATTTCATATGGTTGCTAAGGTAATCAATTTTCATAACTATATAGTTTTAGTTATTTGAAGCCATAATTCACTATGAAAATATAATATTACTATGTAAAAATATCCATAAACCTTTCATAAAAACTGATATATCAAAATGTATCACAATATTTATACAATTATCTCTCAAAAACCTATAAATATGGAGCACTTAATACTTGATGTTTTATGTCAACAATATAAACAATTTTTCTTCTAAAAATAATACTAATCATAATCATAAGAGCTATAATAGGTCCTATGGCCCGCGCCACTTGATGTTACTTCCATATGGCCCACGATACAAATAAGTTTGGGCGGCTCTGGTCTAAAAGGTAGCAGCCGTAACACTGGGATACTAAGCGTTGGACCAGGACCCGTCCTAACGAACCTCAACTTTACTTGCAAGTCTCAACATGATTTTACATTTCTCGATTATTTCATTGTGTTTTCTTCTTCTACTTTGAGTTAGTAATTTTTCAGAGATATCAGACAATACGTATGTAGTCGTTTTCATCTCATATCCTCCAATCACAATTTGAGAACACGATCGCATCAGAATCTCCTACTTCACATCCCACAACTTTGAAAATCCCATTTTTCTAATTCCTATACCGTATCTACTATTTGACTCTGGAACTCCTTACCATAAGCAATCAGAGACTATCAGACATTTGCTTCCCCTAAAATAAATTCTAACTTATTTCTTTAGCATTTGCTTTTACAGTAGATTAGTTGATGATCTCTGTTTTCTTGTATATGTAATAATATAAACTTGATTCATCATGAATATTGTTAAATTTGTATAAATATTATACACAGTAGTATATGTTATTATCATTTTAAAATATTTTTTGTATATAATTTTTCGATGGTTGGGAGGAAAATAGAATGTATGGCATTAACTCATTAAGTTTAAATAAATATTAGTTAAACTTGGGTACATTCTGGAGAAAATGCGGAAAATAAGAACAACACATATTATTCAGAAATAAATAAATACATCAACAAATTGCAATACCATTAGTTCTTAATAATTCTACATAACTAAGTTAATGTATAATGTAATTGTATTGATATCTAATTGTAATATTATTGTTTTTTTTGTTTTTGTTTTAAGTATATTATTACCAAACATCCACTTATTGTAACGGACTGTCAACAGCACGTACGGCTTACTGCCCGTGCGACCCATATTTGTAAATAACACTGAATGTATCTTACTTTTAGTTTAATAAAGTCCTTATGTATATATGTATCTATGTAATTTCCAAAATAAATTCGCTACTAAAAGCATGAACTATGAATTTCCGACCATATGTTCAGTCAAATACCTAGGAACAATAATCACAAATAGGAATGAGATGCACAAAGAAATTAAACATAGGCTCATTTCTGGAAATGCGTGCTATTATGCATTGCAGAGACTCTTGATGTCCCAACTCCTTTCAAAAAACGTTAAACTGAATATATATAAAACTATTATTCTACCAGTTATATTATATGGGTGCGAAACATGGACTCTTATTTTAAGGGATTAAAGGAGATTACAAGTATTTGAGAACAAAGTACTTAGGAAAATTTTTGGACCAAAGAGAGATGAATAGACAGGTGAATGGAGAAAACTACATAACAATGAACTACATGGTCTTTATAGGAAGCCAGATATAATAAGAACAGTTAAGTCTCGTAGACTGCGATGGGCAGGACATGTAGCACGTATGGGGAATAAAAGACTTGCATGGAAGCTTCTTGTAGGAAAGCCAGAAGGAAAACGCCCAGTTGGTAGACCTAGAATGAGGTGGGAGAATAACATTAACTATGATTTGAGGGAAGTAAATTATACAGGGAATGATTGGAAAGCATTATCTCAGGATAGGGATGTATGGAGAGCTTATGTCCGCGTAGCCATGAACCTACGGGTTAGATAGTGCCAGTGAGCGAGTAAGTAATCAATTGAGTTGGTGTTTACTTGATGAAAATCCATATTTATTAATTAAATAAAAATAAAACGTAGTTTTATTTTACTTTCATATTTATTATATAATTCAGTGACAGCTGTTTCGGTACACTGTACCTTCTTCAGACATGTTGACAATTCATAATTTGTTAACATGTCTGAAGAAGGTACAGTGTACCGAAACAGCTGTCACTGAATTATATAATAATTATGAAAATCAAATAAAACTACAATTCATAATTTGTTAACATGTCTGAAGAAGGTACAGTGTACCGAAACAGCTGTCACTGAATTATATAATAATTATGAAAATCAAATAAAACTACAATTCATAATTTGTTAACAAAAGCGAGATTCCTAAAACGGGCTCTTTCAATTTCAAAATTCACAAGACATAGCTATGCCTACATAATAGCAAAGGAGTCTTACTTCATAGAAGATATCCGAAAACACTTCGATCTACCAGAAACGCAGGCATACAAAACAGCAATCGAGGAGAGACAGAGAAAAGCCAGAGAGATTCCGAACGAAATCACGGAAACGGAAACATTAAACACAGACGAATGGAAAGGACCAAATTTTCGACTTCGCCACTTATACACACGCTTCGCCGCTCACGGCTTCCATGGCAAAATATGTCATAAATAGAGCGAGGAATTTTATGAAATTTCATGTTTTAAACTATTTGTCAGAGAGCGCTGAGACTAAGTATCTTTACATTTTATGATATACAGAATCAAATAAGACCAAGAAAAAACTTCATATTTCATAATATTTTAGCAAAATCTTCATATTTTAGTACACGTTTCATACTCCTTCATATTTTTCAACTTTCAGATTCCGGTATTTTTTTTTTCAATAACAATTATAGGAATTCACTAAAATATTTTTGAAATTAATGTATTTATGTAAATTTTGACAGTGTAATGTGGAAGACAAGTGAAAATTCTTCAGTATCCCTCTGAACAAGATAGATAGATTTTATGAAAACAAATGATTGGATGATGAGTCATAGAGTGACCGTGTTAGATGGAGGTTTTTGCCCTAAACTGGATCCCCAGAAAAAGAACATGAGCTTAGATGAATAAGTAGAACAATGTTAGAATATTCTGCAGTCAGGTATAATAGCTGTGAGCTTGTTCTTGCTACCTGAGGGCAATCCTTACTTTGTGAACAGATTATAGCATTTAAATGTAGGAAAGACTGCTGCTGCTAAACTTGAAGCAGTGAAATTAGTAAAGTTTATGTATGCGAAGATAAGGACATTTTTCTCACTTACTTCAAACTATCGAATATAGCATGAGACAAGTGTGCTGCCATAACATCGTGTGATGTTGAGAATAATTTTTCATCGTGCAAAACAATTCTGTCTGACTGGCCTTATAGTTTACTACCAGAAAATATATAAAAAAAAACTTCTGTGTAGTATGAATAGAATTGACAATTAGATTGTTCAAAGCACAATTAGACCAAGACTATACGCACTATGATAGACCTATTTCATGAAAAAAAAATGTTAAAATAATTCTAACTACATTTCACCATGTTTGTAGTTCAAAATTAAATGTAACTGTAATTGCAAATAGAGTTCTGAAAAAATTCCTAGATTCAATTATGGAATAATAACTTTTAACATCTTGTTTCTCCAAATGTCACATACCGGACTGGTTTACTTTTATTCTAAGTCGTCCAATTTAATGCTATTGTTACATTTGCATCTACAGGGATTTAATATCTTAATGCAATGTAAAAATAGCAATAATCCAAACTATACCTCCTCTAAACTTTGTTAGTGCTATATTTCATGGAAACCTGTTTGTTTTGGTTTTCAATGTTTTGTTTCTTGTATATGTTTGGATTTCATAATCAAATATCATTCAATACGTAAATTAACTGTATTATATATAACCTCTCAGTTTTGATTTATGAAGGAAAAGTGATTCCTCTACAGTCTTGGGAGGCCTTTGGGGTAGTGGCATGTTGAAGCTATCATCTTTCTAGAAAATAGGTAAGAGATGTCCGCCAGGTTGTCGGATCTGCCTGATGGTCGCATTTGTGCCCAGAACATGCATCTAGTACTCACTTCCATTAGGATCTGAGTCGACCCTAGGTCCACAATGCCACCAGGAGGTCTGGTCCAGCTAAAAATTTTGACCATGTCGAAGACTCGAACCCACGACTTTCCTGTTTGTACCACGTTTTCATATACAACTGTGCTATGGCGTGATCCATTAAAATTGTTTCGAATCATGAATTTTATATTTTATATTGGGTTAGAATTAATGAAAAAGCTAATTAAAATCGAAATACAGTGAATATCTTGATTTCTTGAGCTATAAATAAGTTCTGTTTCTCTCATTTATGGGCTGGTATGCATTCTTATAAGTTATAGTGGGCCTATGTATATAAATATATATGAAAAGTTTAGAAAATAGTAGCTTCATAATATTTTTGTCATTATTTTCATATTTTCTCTTTACGATTTCATATTTTCGTATAATTTTCTTCATATAATTCCTCGCTCTAGTCATAAACAAAGTTACCATGAACCTGAGGAGTCCTGCATCTGTAAACTCTGTAGCAAACCGTGCCCAAAGTATCACTTAGTGAAGTGCGACAACAGAACCAAAACAATTCACGAATTAATAGCAAAATGGTAAAAACATGTATATAATATTAGTGTACACATTGTGTTTAATAAATATATATATAATAAATATATATAAATATATATATATATATAATTTGTTAACATGTCTGAAGAAGGTACAGTGTACCGAAACAGCTGTCACTGAATTATATAATAATTATGAAAATCAAATAAAACTACGTTTTATTTTTAATTAATTAATAAGTAAGTAAGTAGGTTCAGTACATCAAATTGTTCAGTTAGGAGTCCTCTATCATATATCTAATTTTAACTTAAAAAAAGGTTGAGACCTCCTATATATAGACTTATATGAGAACATTGCTTAATATTTTAGGGCCTGTAACTACCTCTGGCAGAGAAACTACGTCATAAATCTCATTTCAGTAACAGATTCTCTTTTGGAAGAGGTATCTGGAGGGTGTTATAATCAGAGAAAGTGTGACCTGTAGTGGAGAGAGTTTCCTTCCTCTCGAAACCTCAAATGTAACCCTTAACCTTCTCGAAAGAAGTCTTTCCTCTTTTACTATTAGGAATGGAAGAAGGCCGGGGAAGAGAGGGAAGTAGGTGGCAATGTTTGGGAAGGGGATCGCAAAGAGCGAGTTTGTAGCAGAAGGCGTGAGAAACGTCACCTTAACATGCGAACCTTCCTTCCTATAGTTCCACCCACTTGCCACCAGGGGGTAGTACAATAAATCAGTTTCAACTCGGGTCTCCCACATTGTTCAACAGCATGATACTATCCCTTTTCGTTAATATGAAAGGATCATGCATTGATCTCACTAAGTTTTCGCACGTTTAACATACACATGGTAGTAGATAGTAACAGCTTTCACGCCATACTCTTGCAGTATATTCTCTTATATCTGACATCTAAACATCGTAATGTGCTGTAACTGACTGGCAATGATATGAATACATAGAGTATTTTACATAGATATTTAACTACTTCACAGATTATTTTAATTATTCAAATAAAACAGTTGTTGAAATAAAGTACTTAGACATATTATATTTCAGGACAGAGTTTTGGTTATGGCAGACAAAGATTGCAAGGCTAACTGTAAAATCTCTGCATTTAGACTAATGGAATGTTAGTGCAGTTAGTGGAGATGTAGGTCAAAGTTTAGTATTTAACCCTGGCAAAGTAGGGGACTCGGGTCTGTCTGTGAAAATAAGAGTAGCTGATGGGTAAGTCTACCTACCATTTTTCTTAATTTATTCGCTAGGAACAGTTAGAAATGCAGTGAAGTATCTTAAATGTTTTAATACTGTTTTTTTTTTCACAAAGTTAGGAGTATTAAATAATTTTTAAAATGTAGATTAGGGTAGATTTATAAATCCCACATCTCCCTCTCTCAAACCCCAGAAAGTTAGAATGTAGGTTTTCTTAATATAAGCTTAAATTGGTTGTTTAGGGTTAGAATACTTAGGGTTACTGTAAGCATTATACTCTAGAAATAAAATAGTTAAAATTAAGAATCAATTTATTTATGTTCAAAACTCGTACGGCTTTATAACTAATACATCCACGTACTAACGCTCGGCTAGAACCTTATGCTACCAAAATTTCGAAGTCCCGAAAGTCCATTAAGCCCTAAGAAAACCAGCAGTTCGTCATAGGCAACACCGAATAAAATATTAAAATGTAGAATTAGTACCTGATAAATCAGACGTCCTCAATTAAAATAAAGTTCTGATATAAAACTTCGTTTCTGGGATGACTGCAATATCTACGTCTCTCTCTCTCTTTAAGTTTCTTTTGTAGCTCGAATCCTTTATTACATATTCCTCTTACATTCCAAGTGCAGACTTTTATCCTCTCCGCTAACCGTAATCGTTTGTCCTTATTTCTTGCTGTGGCCATATCCTGAAATCCAGTCCGGCCTTTGCTTTGAGATGAATCAGTAATAATAAATGTCCGCTGACCGCGTTACGAGCGCTATGCAGGGTAAGGATAATGACAGGGCTGCTGTCTCAGAGCATCTATCCATGCTCCTCTAGTATTGACCCCTTTAGAGAGGGTTGCTGCTTCCACCCCTTGAGCCGTTGAGATGGTCGCCTGGTATCACGTCGCTTCGTAGACGTTGCAGACTTCTTGGTCGACCTTCTGGCAGACGTCTCCCACGTTGCGGACTATTCTTAGTTTCCTCTCACCTCTAACCAATCGGCAAGTTAGCAGAGCTAAACTTCCCCGATTTGGTCGTCTGGTTCATTGAGTACTCGGCGCCCACACCACGTCGAGGTGATAGCCCTTGAAGTTATTGAGAGCAATAGCAGGATACCAAAGGACCGATAACAAGAAAAAACGAAAATATAAGAACAGAACTTAATATATTTAATCTCTGTAAAAGAATAAAATAGTATCAACATGCTTATGTTGAGCACGTATTACGAATGAATGAACAGCGCATACCAAGAAGAATGTATAATTATAAACCAAAAGGGAGAAGAATGTTGGGAAGACCATTGAAGAGATGGTAGGACCAATTCGACCTATTATGAGATCGGAACAGGCCATCCTTGTTGTTGTTGATGATATAAAACTTCGTCAGGTAGTTAAATTATGAAGGCTTTACAAAACAATGTTTAAATTCCTGCATTTCAATCGGTACTCAAGTACCAATGTTTCATCTTCTGAATTTCAATTGGTATTCGTGTTCCAATGTGCATTTAAATTGTACTCATGTACCAAATGGAAAGCAGAAGAGGAAACATTGTTTTAAAAGGCCTTTATATTTTAACTACTTGACAAAGTTTTATAACAGAACTTTATTTTACTTGAGGTACTCATTTTATATTTTTATATTTTATTACATAGCCTCAACGGTGCTTTAAAATGAACATTAGAAGTATTAATGGCAATATCGAAACAGTAGGTTCACGGTCGCTCGGGCATAAGCTCTCCATATATCCCTATCCTGGGCTAATGTTTTCCAATCATTCCCTGTATAATCTACTTCCCTCATATTATGATTAATGTTTTCTCCCACTTCATTATTGGTCTACCAACTGGGCGTTTTCACTCCGGTTTCCCTACAAAAAGCTTCCATGCACGTCTTTCATTTCCCATTCGTGCCACATGTCCTGCCCATCGCAACGAAACTTAACTTCCTTATAATATAACTTATATCTGAACAGTTAAGTCTAATAATGTGATGTGACTAAATCAATTTTAGGCTCGACTTTCCAACATGATGGCATGACTTTTTTTTAAATATATTAATAATCTCCTTATAATATAACTTATATCTGAACAGTTAAGTCTAATAATGTGATGTGACTAAATCAATTTTAAGCTCGACTTTCCAACATGATGGCATGACTTTTTTTAAATATATTAATAATCTCCTGTAACTCCGCCATTGCCGGTCCCAAGCCCGGATGAGAAAGGAGGAGGGGGAGGAGTAACACCTCGTAAAAAAACCTTGGTTCAGCTGGCCCGGCTGATAGTACCATGTGAGGGCCCCTTGCCAGGGAACGGTGAAGACCTCAACGGCAATGAAGGCGGAGAGGGATACCCTTAATACGGCAGATTTGGCGGAAGAGGCACCCTACCCTCACTCAGGGGAAGAGAGAGGAACCGCTGCCTTGCGGAGAAGGAGAAACTTCAAAGGCTAAGGGAGCATCCCCTACAGAAAAGCATGCCTGTCCAAGAGGCATTGAGGTGGCAACCCCACCACTGGACTTACCCAACTATAGGCTGGTAACCTATAATGGGGAAAACTTTGAATACTCGAAAGACTACAAGAAATAAGCAGGCGGATAATAAAACTATGACGACAGGCAAAGAACAAAGGATTTATGATTACTGGAATTTGGCAACCTGGAACGTAAGAGGACTTAATAAAAAAGATGAAGAATTGGTAGAGGAATTGAAGAAAAGACAAATAGACATAGCTGTTATTAGTGAGACAAAAAGAAAGGAAGAGGATCAACAGAAATGGGAGATTATCATATGATCTATTCAGGAGTAGAAAAGACAGAAAGAGCCAAATCTGGAATTGCTATTTTAATAAAACAAAATTGGAGAAAAAAAATAACAACTTATTCCTGGATAAGTGACAGAATAGTAACATTAAGATTAAAGTTAGGAAGAGATAATTTAACAATAATAGGAATATATGCCCCATCTATTGGAAATAAAAAGGAAGCAGAGAAATTCTATAATGAATTACAAGATATAAAGGATAGAATAAATAAAAATGACCAGATAGTAATATTAGGAGACTTCAATGCCAGAATTGGAAATAAAACCATTAAAGATTTAATTGGCCCACATGGAGAAAATGAAGTAAATGATAAAGGGATAATTTTAAGAGATTTTTGTATGTATAACCAGCTACGAATTACAAATACATTTTTCAAACATAAAGAAATACATAAGTTTACTTGGATGAGTCGGGGATCCAGATCTATAATAGATTACATAATAGCAAACAGAAAATTTTGGACACAAATAATGGATACGAGAGTCTATAGGGGGACAGAAATAGAATTCTGATCACTTTTTAGTGGTTGGAAAAATTAGAACGAACAAACCTTATTTTAGAAGGAAAGTAGAAAAGAAATCAGAAAACGAAAAATACAAAGTACAGCTGTTAGAACAAGATAGTATAAGACAGTTATATGAAAATCGAATAAAACAAAAACTTGAAACCAAGAGTTGGAGATGTAGAAATAGATTGGATAAAATTAAAAGAATCAATAAAAAAGCAGCAAATGAATGTTTGGGAACCTCCAAAAATAGACCAAAAATCGATTGAAAGTTTGGAATGAAGAAATAAAAGAAGCAATCAGTAATAAGAAGATAGCTTATTTAAAATGGCTTAATTCTGGTACTATTAATGATAGAATAGATTACAAACACAAAAGAGCAATAGTCAGAAAATTATCTAGAAAATTAAAAAATGAAGGATGGGAAAGTTTTATAAAAAATATAGAAAGAGATGTCACAGGAGCAAAAAGATATGGTTTCAAAGTATTCCAGCGATTAAAAGAAGATTGTACGGATAAATTGGCTATAAATGGAATGACAGCAGAACAATGGACACAGCATTTCAGATAGTTATTATATGCAGAGGAAGAAGAAACAAATACACCTCCCTGTCCCACAGAAGAATATAATGCTATAACATTGGATAAAGTGATAGAAACTATCAAGAAAATGAAAAATAGAAAAGCTAGTGGAGTAGATGGTATACCAATGGAGCTTTGGAAATATGGTGGGAAACCACTCTATATTAGATTGGTACAAATTTTTAATGATATATGGGCACATGGAATAATACCTCAGGACTGGAAAACATCATTAGTAATACCCATCCATAAGAAAGGAGAAAAAAGTAACTGTTCAAATTATAGAGGTATATCATTGTTGACAACAGCATCTAAAATATATACATCCATTTTAAAACGAAAACTCCAGAAAATTACAGAAGATAAAATTGGAGAGGAACAATGTGGATTCCGAAAAGGCCGATCGTGTATCGACGCTATATTTGTTATAAAACAACTAATTGAGAAGTGGAAAGAATTTAATATCCCCCTATATATATTATTTTTAGATTTTGAAAAGGCCTATGATAGAGTCAAACGGGACATAATGTGGAAAATATTGGAAAGCTACCAAGTCCCCAATAATCTAATAAATGCTATAAAAAGTTTATATGAAACCACATTTATAAAAGTAAAGTTAGATCATGGGAAAATAACAGATAAATTTGAAATTAACCAAGGTTTAAGACAAGGATGTGGACTATCTCCATTACTGTTTATTCTATATCTAAATAAAATTGTCCAGGAGTGGAAAAAACTAAACCCCCCAGGAGTAAAAATATGTAGAGGAAATCAAATACAAACAATAATCTTCGCAGATGATCAAGTACTTCTAGCGGAGAATGAAGATGATTTGCAGAGATCAGTGTTTAAATTGCAGAATACCCTAGAAAAATACAACATGAAAATATCTGAAAATAAAACCAAATCCATGGCAATCACTGGAAAGGAACTTTCGAGAGTAAAAATAATAATAAATAATAAACCAATAGAACAAGTAACACACTTTAATTATTTAGGTAATAATATATCACAGTTTCATAATCAAAAAGATGTGGAAACAAATTTAGAAAAATATAACAGATTAAATGGTATAATTAGGAGAAATTTTGGAAAACAAATGAGGAAAGAAATCCAATTGAGATTTCATAATGCCATAGCCAAACCTGCTCTACTATACGGAAGTGAATGCTGGACACTTCGAGCAAAAGATAAATCCCGCATTAATAGTTCACAAATGAGATTCCTCCGATCACTAACTGGAGTAACATTAAGGGATAGAATGAAAAGTGATGAGATAAGGATGCAGTGGAATAGTATGGAAATGGTTGAACATATACAAAATTATCAGATTAAATGGTTCCAACACGTCCAGAGAATGTCAAATTCCCGTTTACCAAAGATGATTTACCACCTCAACCCTAATGGCAAAAGAGACCTCGGAAGACCCTTCAACCGATGGAAGGATCAGTTTTTGTAGTCGCAGAACGGGCATCATCACCCAATACTGCATTCGGAAGAAGAAGAAGAAGAAGAAGAAGAATAATCTCCTGTCACATTTTATTCTTACGGTTTCATTTTTTTTAAGTTATTTAATTGTCTTGTAAGCCCATATCTTCCCTTAACAAAGATTTAGGCGCTTACCTTCTACAGGGAAGAATTTGAATCATACTAATTTAGTTACACTTGTTTTCTTATAGATGTCATTTGAATGGTCCGTGGTCAGCGTTCCGCCTCATACTGACATCATGGAAACCAAGTTAGTACTAGGAGGGGAAAATTCGGTAAATTTTGCTTAGAGGCATTTTTTTATTCAGGCTTAAGGATTTTTTACGAGCCTGAAAATCTTCAGACTCGGGACCCACGGCTTAAATTACCTCCCGGAGGACTTGCTCCTTGGATTTTTCCATCCTAAAAAACCCATCGACTACGGCCGGGTTTGAACCCGCGACCCTCGGGACCAGAGGCAAGGAGCATAACCACTAGTCCACCGCGGCCGATTAAGTTATTTAATACCATTTTAAATCCTTTCTACACGTTTTCTAACGATTATTTGAATATCCTTCTTTACAGTAATAAACTAGGTGGAAATCATATTGATGTGGCATTCATATTGATTTACACGAATATTCTGTGTTCCAATGCAGTAAATTTATCCAATATGAACTTTCATAATTGAACTTATACATAAGGGAAACTAAACTGAAAATAGTACCAGACTTCAAATACCTCGGTATCACGCTACAAACAAGCGCAAAACGCTTCACAAAACATATCACAGAAAAGACAACCCAGGCAATAATGGCAATGCACGAAATAAGAAACATTAGATCCCTCACCTTAGAGACGGCAATGCTATTATTTAGAGCAAAAATTCTTCCAATGCTGACATACGGCATAGAAATCATATGGACACATTTAACAATGAAGAATCTTTCCTCTCTAGAAAGGGTGAAAGCGAGATATATAAAGGCAGTATTAGGAGTGTCAAAAGTAACACATTCAAGACTCGCATACCTACTGGCGAAGGAAACTTTCCTCATCGACGACCTCAGAACAAGCATACTCTTAACCAGCACCAGCGCATCTGAGCAGCTGCTAGCAACATTGAACAGAAAAAGAGAAGAAATACATCCAGAATTCTACAGCACCGGGGCAATGGTGGACCGTGCGTGGACAAAAGAAAATTTCGAAATGAGACACGTCATCACTAGGTTGGCAGTCCATGGATTCTACCACCTGATATGCAACAACACAAAATTTCATGAAGCAAATATAGACTGTCAATGTACGCTATGCGAAAAATCGTGTGACTGATATCACATTGAGCTATGCACAAAAAGAACAAAGACAATGTATGAATATGCAAATATGTAAATTTAAAATGTATTCTAAATTAATCCTGGCTATTTGGCTGCATAAAATTATTACATTTGAACTTATTTTAAAGCAGCCAACATAAACTTTAAATTACTTCGTAATAATTATCTATTTACACTAAACACACTATTAACACAAAAACCACACAAATAACTAATTAAACTATAGGATAAACTTCTTTAACGTCTACCATTAATTCTTGGAAAGGGTCTGCTGACCTACTTTTTGCTAAATATGTTCAAACTCCTAACTACGATAAATCTAAGCTCTAGTGAGTATTTTATTTTGGTTAGATTTTTTAAATTTAAGTTTGCAATATTGGGGCTATTATGACACATAGATGTTTGGAGTGTTTCTCCTTTGGCTGCCAAGACATGTTCCAATATCCTATAGTCCTATATTTTGACTGCGTCCCGTGATTCCATAGTGTAACCGCTAAGCGTCTGCTGGCGCATGCGCATGGTGAATGGTTGGGACTTAGAAACTTGTTTCATGTCACATATTGGAAAGTATTTCCACTTTTATATCCTCAATCCATTTAGAGAGTAAACTTTTGACATTTATGTACATGATAATAACCAAGAAATTCACTGGCACTATTGTACCCTAGGTCCATTGCTACGCAGTCATAAGCTCTCCATACATTCCAACTGACTAACTAACTAACTGGCACTATCGAAGAAGGTGGTTCATGGACGTATTGATATTAGCTCTCCATACATCAATAACCTCATATAATGTTTTCCAACCACCCCCTGTGTACTTTACCTCATTCCCGTGTAGTTTACCTCCCTCACATCACAGTCGTTGTCATTCTCCTACCTCATTCTTGTGCTACTTACTGGACGATTTCTCTGGTTTTCCTACAAGAAGTTTCCATGTCCCTATTGCATTCCCCTTTTGTACCACATGTCCTGCCCATCGCAGTATACGAGACTTAACTATTCTTATTGCGTCTGGTTTCCCATAAATACTATTTAGCTCATTTTTTGTGTAGTTTTCTCCATTCACCAATCTGTTCGTTTCTCTTCGCTCTAAAAATTTTCCTAAGAATTTTATTCTTAAATACTCATAATATTTTAAATACTCAGTGTTGAGGATAGGATACCAAATATGGCACTGGTGTATAATCCTGGAGGACGAAGATTGATAGGAAGACCAAGAAAGCGCTGGGCTGAACAGATGTGAAATATTTCGAGTTATAAGATGTGAGATCACCTAATCCGTGAAGTTGATGATGATGATGATGATGATACTCATAATGTATTCTGTTCCCATAATGTAAGAGTCCATTTTCGAATCCATGTAATTTAACTGGGAGAATAACATTTTTATATTTATTTACTTAAATTTTTTTAGAGAATTTGATATGGCAATTGCCGCTGAAATGTGTGATATCATGCGATTCCAGAATTGATTCTATGTTTAATTTCTTTGTGTATCTCGTTCCAGTTTGTAATTATTGTTCCTATTTATTTGAATTCAGACAATTGATTAAAATTTCCCTTGTTTGTCATTAACTGCTCATTTCCAACAGCATGATACTATTTCTAGAAATACATTATATAATGTAAATGGACAGTTAATGACAAATGAGGGAAATGTTGAAGAAGTGGCTGAATTCAAATACCCATGAACAATAATTAAAAACGTGAATGAGATGTACAAAGAAATTAAATATAGACTCAATTCAGGAAATGCATTGCTCTTATACATTACAGGTAGGCCTACACTTTTTGTCCCAACTTCTCTAAAAAAACACTAAACTGAATATATATTAAATTAATTCTCTAATAGTTTATATACATGGACCAAAAACATGGACCTTTAATTTAAGGGAGGAGAAAATATTACGAGTATTAAAAAATAGTCCTTTGAAAAAATTTTATATCAAAGGGGGATGAACAGACAGGCGAATGGAGAAGACTAATAGCATCTAACTCACTGACATAAGTTATATCTAAATTAGCTTATCAATAAACTCCCACTAGGGGAGCATCTATTTGAGACTTTTTTAATTTTACTTATTTAGCCTGGTGGAGTTAAAGCCATGCGGCCTTCTGTTCCACTCACCAGGACAAAAATATGTTACTTTAAATACAAAAAAATAACAATAATAGTACATATTAAACAATTAATTATCTGGTCAAACTGAACAATAATGAAAAATGTCTAATAATACGATTAAATTAAATACAATTAAAATTAAACTAATGAAAGAATATATACACAAAGGAATAATAGCTCGAATCTACTATACATAAAAGAAAAAAAAAGAAAAAAAAAAGAGAGTAATAATGACTTAATCTATCACTTATTTTTATGACATTAGGGTAAATACATTGACAAATTTTAATACTATTTTATTAAATAATGAAAAACAAATTATTAATTGTTTAAATAATAATAGTGAGATGTTTCTGTTAATAATTGTATTATTAGTCATTCAAAATATCTTTGCAGGCGGAAGAATTACGAAACTCTGTTTGTTGCTACACGTGACGTCACATAAGGCAGTGTATACTGTCAGCGTCCCACGTCCCATTCCCCTCTGCACCCGTAGATAGCAGTGTCACGTGTTCTATTCCTGCATAAACACGACTGCAGTGCCCTCCGTCAACAACTGAGCTTACTCCTTAAACGGGTAATATAAATTTGTTTCTGAAAGATTGTAAAGTTTGACACTCTCTGACATAAGGTGGAAGAGAATTCCATGTTCTAGCAAGAGAAATTGTAAAATATTTCGAATAATAAGTGTCTCCACGAGGGATATATGGCGATATACATCCATACATCCATCGATCCATAGTAATTCTGCCCGAGGGCAGGTCTTTCACTGCAATCACAGTAGTTTCATGCTCTATGCTTTTCAGGTTTACTAGGGAATTGTAGGTGTGATAGCTTCCAGTTGCTTTCCACACCGGTGAAGGATGATTATGATGATAATGATAATGATAAGGATGATTATGGATATGGCCATATGATTTCAGGGACCGTGTGGGCCTTAGGGTCGCATGCAAATATATTAGTCTCTACTCAAATTACTTCCAATCGCCGGTGAGCTGACTTTCCGTGAGCAAGTGCAAAGATCGAATTAGCGACCCACTAACTGGTCATGCATGAAAGTCGTCGTTTTCGTAATATTGGCAAGAAATTACCCAGAATTCTCAGCGATAAAATCACTTCCGTTATTTTCGTCTGCTAGAGGAACGCATTTACGCTTGCGTCCCGCAAATAATACCGTATACAACGACGTCTGCGTCGCTCAATATTTACGCCGATTCTCCTGTTCTTTCAGTTGAATTCTTTGGTAGACTCTATCAAATTCCTCTTCTCCGCGTATACCGAAAACATGATCGAAGTCTTCAAGGTCCGACATCTTGGATAAAGCAGCAGGTACGCGGCAAGGTTTCAAACTACATCGGTTACTATCGGTTCCCATCGGGTTCTCACGATTCGTTCTCTGCAAAGTCAACTCGCCAGGTAGCTTAAGAATGTCGACAATTTTAATCGCATGAACAGATTTTTGAGTACGCAAAAACGTATTTGGATGCAACTTTCTCAGAAGAGTACAGGCAGAGAAAGACTTTCACCATCTAATGCGTTCATAGATTCGAGCCTTAAAGTTTTCCTTACATTTGTCTTAGAGGTGAGGAAAACCCCCGATAAAAACCTCACCCAGAAAAACTGTCCCGACCGGGGATAGAACCCGAGCCCGCTGCGTGACAAGGCAGCACGCTACCTCGAGACCACAGCGGTATACAGTATTAAAGCTCAGAAATCGTACATTTGAACGTTTCAATTCGGTTTAATCATCCAGATGTTGTGTTAATGAAAAAGTGAATACCTTCAGGATCTGTAAATTAAATTCAGCTAAATAATTAAGTTTTTTTATAAATGTCATAAAACATTATTAAAATATGTCAACATTTTATGAGAATAATATGGTATAAAAATAAACGTTGAAACGTTAATTAAAAGTTAATGTTATACATCTAATTAATGAAAGTAATTTAATAACTATAGGGCCTACTCTTTTGTAATTCTCTTCAATTGAAACATGAATTTCATTTTAGCCTCTGATTTCTAAAATCCAAATTTCGTATTCGGTAATGATACAATTATATAATTGCAGATACACTACCTGTATTTTACATTTATTATTGTAACGCACACAAAATTACAAATTCATTATAAAGCATCAATTCATTGGTGTAATTAAATTGATCAACAAACAAACACAAAGCTTTCACTAACTGAATACTACGGCATTAGACCTATATGTAATAGTATATTACGATGCGAGGTTGGTAAGTGGTTTTTACAGAATCGAGGAAAATGTTTAAAACCGGACGATAGCAAGATTCTGTTAAAACATTTTACAAACGTGCGTTGTACATTATTTTTTTGCACGTTGGTGTTTCTAAATAACAAATAATATTAAAATAATAACATCTTTGTTGGAAATATTTGCGTTCATTATAGACCAACGTTAACAGTGTGGGCAATGTTTGTTAGTTGAAACAACAGGAGGCCTGGAGAACAATTATTGATAACATGGCCGCAAGTATGTATTTCTTGTTTTATATTGTTTCAAATAAAGTTCAGTTCATTTAAAATGCAGTGATTTGTTTCGTATTATGTACATTAACACTACCTTTTGGATATTTTATGTATGTACATTGTACGTAGTATACATAGAGGGCAGTGGTTTTACTTCTCGCACATGGGTGTAAATGTAATATTACAGTATAGTTATTTAGGTTGGCAACCCCGAATTGTAGGAAAGCTGAACTTTCAGTAATGATCGCGCATTGCTTAAGTACGACAAAACGCACTTTCGCGCAAAAAAGTATTTGTTTAAAACAGAATAGGAGAATTGATTCAAATTTTCAGTTTTTAAAATCTAGTATTACAAATTAATCTTATTTTCTTTTCTTTCTTCTTCCTCCTCTTCTTATTATTTTTCTTCTTCTCCTCCTCCTCTTCTTCTTCTTCTTTCTTTTCTTCTTTCTTCTTCTTCTTTCAGGGGACCAAAACATATTACATAACTTTGAACCATGCAGCATTATACTCTTAACCTATGCTTTCAATTTATTCTCATATATTTTGGTTCTGTGTTCTATACGATTGCAATGGTAACAGTTTTTGTTTAATTAATGTGTAAATGCAAATAACAATTATTTCTTATATGTTTGAGAAGTTTCATTGCGAAAAATTGACTCATTTGAAGAGAACAGTGGAAAGTACCAGGTAAGTTCTTATTACTACGTATTTCCTTGAAACCAAGAAAACATATTTTTAATTGTACAACAAACCAACGTCCTTGCCGTTATCCCAAAGTTTTGAGTCAAATAAACCCATGATTAAACTGTATCTTTTAGTGTTTCACACTTCTAAATTATAGCGATTTCCATGAATAAAACTAATGACACCTCAACCTCAACTTTCGCCAAAAAAGTGACTTATTTGGTAATTTCCCTGTAGCCTTATTTTTTTTGTGTCCAAGGAGAATTGTATCTCGCCAGATGTCTCACACAATTTAATGTCTACTGCTTCAATTGTCTTCTCTCTGCGTCGTAGGTAGAATCAGTTTTCTGACACGTGAAACAATTTAAGTAAGTCTCAAGTTTTGTAGTTTCAAAATAACTTCATTTCTTACCGTACAATTCATAAGATAAGAATTAAAAATTAAAATGTACCTGTTGGTAGGTGCCGTCGTCCTCAACTTTGTTAAAATAATGTATTTAAAATGTTATTAACTGGAAGCCTTTCGGAAGTTAACTTCCATCATCAGCAGAGTGAGATGCGGTACTAATTGTTGTATTGAAAACGCTGTAGACGCTGATGGTCTTGATGCGTCGCCAGTAGGAACTGATTTATTTTTAACTATCTCGTATAAGGGGCTGTACGTTTTGGGTGTGTTCTCATTTAATAGCAAGCTCTTGTTGATTTCTTTCGTGATTTCAAGGTCTTCTAGTAGATTAATTTCGGCTGGAAGTCATTCTCTGTGAACTACCGATAGAGTATGTTCTATTGTGACCATTCGGTGATCAGCGTTAATTATGTGTTTTGCGCAGCTTGACTTTACACCCGCGTACATAAAATCTCCGAAGTGTTCCTTATATCTTATTTTGAAGTTTCTGTTTGTCCTACCTATATAAAACTTTTGCAATATTTACATGTGAGTTTATAAACTCCCTTATTATTGAATATGTTATGCTCTTCTATGCCATTATGTATAATGTTTAATTTGTTATTGTCATTAGTTTTTTAATTGTTATTTTTATTAGTACTGACTTTACAATTCGTTTAATTGTAAAATTAGTTGGGAAATTTTTGCTCATTTCTATTTGAATTATTAGATCACTAGCTAATACCCTGTGGAAAGCAACGGGAAGCTACCACACCTATAATTCCCTGATAAGCTGCAAACCATAGCATGAAAATGCTATGCCCTCGGGCAGATTTACTATAGATGGAGCTAATACCCGGCGTGAGCTGCTACGCCTAAAGGAATGATAATTAATGTGCTCTTATGTTTAGTTGATTAAGTGAATGGAAAAATAATTATAAATTTATATTTCTTAGATACCACGTGCTGATTACCCGGCGTTGCCTGGGAATATATTTACCCCGATTTCCTTGACATAAATGAGCTGAAATACGAAAATTAATGTGTTTTATGTTTGGTTAAATAAGTGAATGGAAAAGTGTATATCGTAATTACTTTTTAGATACCCCGTGCTGTTACCCAGCGTTGTCCAGGAATCTACTCATCCTGATCTTCTTGGCATAAATGAGCTGAAAGACAAAAGTTAACGTACTTCATATGAATAGTTAAAGAAGTAAAATGAAAAATAATTATAAATGTATATCGTAATTATTTTAAGATTCCCGTGCTGATTACCCGGTGTTGCCCGGGAATCTACTTATTCCGGTCTTGTTGGCATAAATGAGCTAAAAGAAAAAAAATCGTTATTGTGAGTTCCGTAAAAGAATACCCGCCATGTGCTGCTATGCTTGCACAGGAATCTACGTACTTGTCTCGATCTTCTTGGTATCAATGAAAGGCAAAAATGGATATTGTGAGTTATCCGTAAGAGATAAACGTATGCTGTCGGGGACTTTTTTGTAGAGCCGTTTGAGATATCCACTTCTGTGTATATTAATTTTGCGTACTTGTTATGGTTTAGGCAGCATAAGCCATTTAAACGTCCAATGAGCTACTTTTTTTTCACGTTTTCCATTACAAAGGGCGATTTTTAAGGGTGTAGGAGTTGAGTATCACAACACCCTTATAGCTTATGTTCATCCCGGGAATCTCCTGAACATTTTGCGAAAAGCTCCATCACAATCGGATCAACGGTATGGCCGCGCATAAAGTAGATTAGATTAGATTAGATTTATTTAGTCTGGTGGAGTTAAGGCCATGTGGCCTTCTCTTCCACTCACCAGGACAAACATATATTACATCAGAATATAACTATCTTAATTAACTCTAATATTAAACACTAAGTAAAAATTTGATCAAAAGATAATATCTAATATATGTATTACGATCTATAATACAACCAGTTAATATTAGTTAAAATTAAGACTAAAACTAATAATAAAATGTATACAAGCAAGGCATATTAAATTGTCCCTGTCTAGTGTATATAAAAAACAGGAAAATAATGAGATATAGAAAACTAATTTTACGATTATACAATATTTAAGAACAAAACAAATAAAAATATTTGTTATTCTTAATATTATTTTCATAAATAATTAAGTATATTAATATTGCTAAAAAATACTATCAGTGAGGTGTATAAGTTAGTTTGTTATTAAATAATTCTTTAGTTTATTTTTGAAGGATGTTATAGTTCGACAGTCTGTGACATAGGGCGGAAGGGAATTCCATGTTTTGGTAAGTGACACCGTAAAAGATAATGAATAATATACAGTGTGATGAGGCGGGATATAAAGGACAATGTGCTGATGGGATCGAGTGTCAAGATTATGTGTACATTAAGTTATACATTAGATTTGATCGAAATTTTCTCGTAAAATAATTGTCATTTAGTCAATTTAGATGAACAAATAACATGTTAAAGACAACGTTTGCAATTCAACTTTGTAATGTGACGCGTCACTAAAATACATTTTGGCGAATTTGCATTGCAATAGAGTTATACCCGAAGGCTTACAACTGAATGGTATTAATAAGCTGTTAGTTTATGCTGATGATGTAGTACTATTGGCCGATAGCGAGGAGATACTAAAGGCCAACACGCACACACTATTGAGTAACACTAAGAAATTAGGACTGGAAGTAAATATCAGTAAAACTAAATATGTGGTCACACGTAGAAATTCAGTATATAATGGAAATGGACAGGTAATGACAAATGAGGGAAATTTTGAGGAAGTGGCTGAATTCAAATACCTAGGAACAATAATCACAAATAGGAATGAGACGCACAAAGAAATTAAACATAGGCTCAATTCTGGAAATGCATGCTATTATGCATTGCAGAGACTTTTGATGTCCCAACTCCTTTCAAAAAACGTTAAGCTGAAAATATATAAAACTATTATTCTACCAGTTATATTATATGGGTGCGAAACATGGACTTTTACTTTAAGGGAGGAAAGGAGATTACGAGTATTTGAGAATAAAGTTCTTAGGAAAATTTTTGGACCAAAGAGAGATGAACAGACAGGTGAATGGAGAAGACTACATAACAATGAACTACATGGTCTTTATAGGAAGCCAGATATAATAAGAACAGTTAAGTCTCGTAGACTGCGATGGGCAGGACATGTTGCACGTATGGGGAATGAAAGACGTGCATGGAAGCTTCTTGTAGGAAAGCCAGAGGGAAAACGCCCAGTTGGTAGACCAAGAATGAGGTGGGAGAACAACATTAACTATGATTTGAGGGAAGTAGATTATACAGGGAATGATTGGAAAGCATTAGCTCTGGATAGGGATGTATGGAGAGCTTATGTCCGCGCGGCCATGAACCTACGGGTTCGATAGTGCCAGTGAGTAAGTAAGTAAGTATAGAGTTATACCCAACATGCAACTGTTAGCTAGTGTTTTTGAAATTGAGACTGACTGTACATATTGCAACTGTATTAATAGATCAATGATAATTATTCTCCCCTCTCTTCTCTGTGTTACGTCTCTGTTACACCGATTGCGTGCAAGAGCTTCATGTATCACAGGATATTCCTAGGTCGCGTTATGCATCTCTCCTGCAGGTTCTCCGGATTTCTAACCTCGCTTTTTGACGCTACACAATCGCACGGTACACTCCATACATTTTTGACCTGATTTTTCGAACGAAAAATATTACTAGTATATTTTACGTCATTTCAAAAATAATTTCTTGTACGATTTGCATTAAAGTTTGACAACATATAATTATAGTAAGTAACTCACTGACACTAACAGAACATGTCCGTGCAGACATATATGCTCCCCATACATCCCCGTATAACTCACCTCCCTCAAATAATGGCTAATTTTATTCTTTCCTATTTCATTCATGCCTATCTACTGAGCGCTTTTCCTCTGGGTTTCCTAAAAGAACTTCCCATGCCCCTTTTTTATTCTCTATTTGTGTCTCATGCATTGCCCATCGCAATGGAACCTCAAACTCGATGCTATTCTTTTTGCAGGCGATTTAGCTCTTCTGGCACTTTCCGAAAATGATTTGCAACGATCAATTTATAATTTACAAAAATAGGTGCCAAATTTAATATGGAAATATCAATTAACAAAACTAAAATTATGGCATTTCATGGGAAGGGTTCCATATAAAGTAAAATCTATCTCCAGAATAAAATTTTAGAGAGATCTAATCAATTTAAATATCTTGGATATTATCTCTCTATCTGGGATCAAATGGATATCCCTGAAAAAATTACTAGTTATAATAAAAGTTTAGGAATTAGTAATCAAGTTATGAAACCATCCCTTGTACAAAAAAACACCAGATTACGTTTATATAACACTTTGGCTAGACCAGCTTGACCTATGGTAGTGAAGCATGGACACTAAAAAGACAACATGAAAGCAGAATAACGGCTTGTGAAATGAGATTCATGCGCAGAACAGCGGGTTACACCAGATGGGATCGGAAAAGGAACACCGATATCTTAAAAGAATTGAAGACTACGCCAATTTTGGAATATATTAAACAGTACCAACTAAATTGGAAACACCATCTTGAAAGAATGAGTTCAAATCGTATCCCCAAAGCTGTTTATAATTATATACCAAGAGGACGAAGATCACTCGGCCGTCATATGAAACGCTGGAGGAAAAATTTTCTAGAGGATCGTAACAGGCCTTGGTCTAATACTTGGAAGGAAGAAGAAAAAGAAGAATCTATGAAATTTATCTGTTTTTATTGCGCCTGATTTCCCATTAAATTCATGTAGCTCAAAGATATCAGGATAGAGATGAATTGAGAGCTTAGGTCTGCGAGGCCTTTTGGATTATTAATCTAGTTCCCAGATTGTGTCCAGTAGAAGAGCTATGAAATATGATCCATAATACATGTTTAGAGGGTTATAAGACAGTTTCTGAGAGATTGCAAAGAAACATTTTAAAAAAATAATCACCCGAAGTAGGTATCATAATGAGCATCAAAACACAATTACTTACATTAAAACACTCAGCCAACATTCCTCAAAAACTTCTAAACCTCTTGACCTTAGTCTGCGCAGTTTTTGGACTGTCTAATCTAGCGCAAGGATTGTGGCAAGTAGATGAATTATCATAAATAATGCCACGAGTGATTTCCAAATTATCGATAAATTCACGACTCACGAAGTGAGGAGTGAATTTATGTAGAGAATTTGGAAATCAAGAGTGGCATTTGTTAGGACTATTTAACGAATAAAATTAAGCTGTTTACTCACAAACCATTATTTAACTATACTTATTTTAAAATATTTATATATTTAATGTAAACGGCGATGTTTGAAAACAAATGAGAAACGATAGGTTCGCTTCATCTGCTTCTTTTGTTTATCACTGCAACCAGATCATACTATTTATTGCCAAAGGAACGCAATATTGTAAGAATGCTCTCTAGTGGAGAAAAAATGAAACACATGAAACTGTATATTAATTCATTTCTGATGTCGTATGATGTAAATATGACAATTATATTTTTCTGGATTATTACCTGGGAAAAAATACATTTAACAGTGGTTTCTTTTTTTGGTGGTATAATCAATTGCTACAAATGTTGACATGTATGCACTATATATACAATCTGGTAGCCGTATTTCTTATAGGCTCAGTCACTGCAAAATAACGGTCAGACCTGTTCAAAATATTAAAAAGGAGGAGCTTTGTTTAATATGGTAATTATAACACTGATAAATATTTCGTGAAACACGACTCTGATTGGTTGTAAAACAGAAATCATTGAAACGTGATTGGTCATTGACTCCCATTTGGGGCATGAGTTAAATAGTCATATAAAGTCCGCTATACACTTTTCACCGTGATAAGATGGATTCTGATAGATTATAAAGAAATTACATAATCACAGCCTAGGTGGTACCATAATGAGTCATTAGAGCACTGGATTCCTTGTATTAAAATACACAAGGAAGATGAACAACCTGTAAACGTTTTGAGTTTATTCAACATTAAGAAAATTCGTGATAAAACTCCGTTGAGATATTAGCTACAAAATTAAAATTATATTATAAAATTATAAAAATTGTTACCTTGTAGGTCCATCTCCTCTACTTTGTAAAATATTAATTCCCTTTAGGTCTTTCGGGACTAGTGCCATCATCAGCAGAAGAAGCAAGAGATAAATCTATGTATACACACTGACAGCATTCAGAGTCAGTACATATATACCTACCGCCTGCAGCATTCTCACGATGTAATTAGTTTGCGAGAGGGCTTACAAAGAATTAATATTTTACAGAGTTGAAGATACGGACCTAACAGGGAACAATTTTATAATTTAATATTATAATTTTGTCTTAGGAAAATTTTTGGGCCAAAGAGAGATGAACAGGCAGATGAATGGAGAAGACTTCATCATAGTGAACTATGGTCTTTATAGGAAGCCACATT
>JASPKZ010007804.1:40000-242500 GCA_030220185.1 Diploptera punctata
AATGAATTAAATAATAATCAACCGAAGGAAGTACCATAATGAGTAATCGGAACCCCGCGTTCCTCAAAAATAACAAAACCATCAGGACAACAATACAATGTATTTATGTTACACTCTGTAATTACTTTAATAATGTATAAATGGTTTTACATTCACTTTCAAGCCACTCTATTAAGGTTTTTAGTGGTTTCCCTTGATGTTTAAGGCAAATGCCGGAGTGGTCCCCTAGCATCCACTAGTAAAGTCATCAAAGTCCAATAAATATTCTAAATTCAAAATTATTAAATAAGAACACGCTAAATCCGAAAAGAGCCGTTTCTGATTGGAATGCCCGACTTGACTTCCCGCTCTTGCCCTCTTTAGGGGCTGGCGGCTTCTGTGGTGGTGGCAGTCTTCCTGTTGGCGGCTCAGTGAACCAAGTGAAGCAACTAGAACTTCAATGAAATTCAACTAGAAACTGAATGCGGGATTGGTGTGTCCAACCACTGGGACCTTTGGCACCGGACTGCGGCTAGTTATCATCAGCAGGGGATATACATTATAAAAAATCAGAATACGAACAAATAAGTTCGTAATGACAAAATTATTAAATAACTACGAAGATATAATTAATTCACAAGGGCTAAAGAGGGTTGGAAATCCCTAAGAATAGCCGGAAGTTGCTGTTCACGATTGAATGATTCCATTGATCGAGGACGACTTCCACAAAAAGTGGATGTTTTCCTCGATGGATATAAGGGGGAAGTTCAAGAAAGTGACACAATTTCCATTACATAGTAACTAACTAACTAACATGTTTAATATGTCTAACATACACCAAACATAAACCCCTGACACTGAATTACTTCCCTTTTTACACCACCTTGTTAACAGACAGGAAATGTCCAAGATATTTCCATAACTAAAAACGCTAGATTGCAAATATATTCATAGAATTACAACCGCTATTTCATGTCTACTACAACACTTTTTACTAGTCTGTACTCTTAAGATATCTATAAACACTCAAAATATGCATGTCTTTATCGTGAATTCTAACCTTTCTCTTGGTCTGAAAGTGCACCGAGGGAGGAAGAAAGCTTGGTATTAAGATTAATGGGTTCCAGTAATACTAATCATACAGCCAAAACACGCTCGCCTATCCGTTCTGAAAAAAAAAGTATGATTCACACAAAACGAGATGGAATTGTAATAGGAAGATGTAATTGCCAGGTTTGTAATAAGCCTCCAAGGTAGAAGGGGATTCATTATTATTAGCACAGCAAATAGTCTATTTATTTACTGCTACGAGGGTTATAAGCAGTTTATGAATTCTGAAAGAGAAAGAGGCTGGCAATTTTGAATGAAATTACAGTTGGAAAAAAATATTCCTTTCATTAAAGCAAAAAAGATTATGTTTTCTGTATAAAACAGTTTTCGTTTGTATATTTCATCGTCCGTTTAGAATGTTTTATTTTATGTTTAAATGGTTACTGATTTGTTTTCTGGTCTTGTAAATGTGTGAATAAAGGGGGGAAAAGAGCAATTTGTTGCGGATAAATTTAAAAAAATCAGTTTTTAAATAACTTTTTATTAATACTGTATTGTTTTTTTTTATTGATCCACTCTTAACATTTTCAGTTATTAGGTTCACACAACCGTGATCCTTCATTGTTTTATGAATTATTATTTAAAATATTCTGATTGAAATAAATAAGTACATATAATATTTTGCAGGAGAGTTTAATTTCAAGCCTTCTTTTTTAATTTATCCATAATATACTTTTTCATTGAAAGTTTATTATTTCCATGACTGGCCATATATCCAAATATTTAGAATTCTCCAGAATTCGACTATATATATATATATATATATATATATATATATATTCTGAGAAGATAAGAAAATATAATGCCTAGACGGGCATTTGAACCCGGACCATCCATACATCCACCCATTAGTAATTCTGCCACGAGAGAAGGGTCTTTCACTGCAAACACAGCACTCTCATGCCATGCTTTGCAGCTTTAATAGGGAATTATAGGTTGTGGTAGCTTTCCGTTGCTTTCCACACCGGTGGAAGGATTTGATGATGGTAATTATGGTAATTACAGGTGGAGAAAAAACCCAGAAGAAAAAAACCTCACCCCGGAGCCTGTCCAAAAACGGGAATCGAACCCGGGCCCGCTGCGTGACAAGGTAGCACGTTACCTCGAGACCACAGCGGTGGACATTATATATATATATATATATATGTGTGTTTTTTTTATTTTTTATTTTATTATATTTTTTCCAATACCCCAGGTTGTCATTTCGAGATTTCTCGTGTTCTCTCCTGGCATTGGCGTAATTGTAACCCAAATCTGAAGCTGGGGCGCCTAGAAGGCGGAGTTACGTTACCCCAATGATATGATGGGTGATGTTAATGGGGCGCAAGAACAGATCTTGACCTAATTTTAACCTAAATTCCAGACCATGGTCAACCACAATAATGATTCCCTTTAGGGAAAAATCTCTATGGTTTGACCGGGAATCGAACCGGGGCCTCATGAACAATAGTCGGAAACGCTGACCACTAACCCATGGGGCTGGTTGATATATAATAATAAATTGGGCTCATAATATCTGAGTTCATTAAATCATATTGTTACTTTTACCATAAGGCGAGGTGTTATAGACTCATTATGATGGCTGTCCAGCGGCCCTCTTTGTTTCCCCGCAGCTGTTATATAAGTATAATTAAATTCAAAGATGCCGACTACCGCCACTATAATAATTCCGCATGTTAATTATTGTCAAGCATTGTCGTGCGGCACCCGCTTTTATATAAACGGACAACCATCATAGTGAGGCTATAATAGCCTGAAAATTATGCCACCACACAATGCGCTTCATGCTAGCAGAAACATTAAGAGAAGAAAATTAGATTAGATTAGTAATAATGTCAATAATAATAAAATTCATATCAAATTCATTTGAGGTTAATAGTCATAAAATAAAAATTGGAATATTAAGAAACTAAAAGCTACAACAATAGCTAGTGGCACACACTCATCCTGCTGACGATGGAAGTTAACTTCCGAAAGGACTCCAGTTAATATTTAAAATACAACATTTTAACACAGTTGAGGACGACGGCACCTGTCAAAAGGTATATAATTTTATTTTTATTCTATAGCAATGATGTGTTCAGATTTAAGTCCCTAACACGACAACATTAATTGCTTGGTTCATCATATTACCCATCTTCATTTTATGGAATGAATGGGGCTGATATATATTCTACGGTGATATGTACTCCGTTACATTATTCATGGTTTGACACACATCAAGCATTCACACAAATGACTCAAACTGTCATATTATTTTGGCTGGGCCCAAATCTTCGAAGAAGGGCTACAACTCTCCATTAGGCCCTATTCTGCCCTAAGTTGCTACATAGGTTCAGAGACATGAGGAAGTAGATGAGTGTGTCACTTCAGATAAAAACAACCACAAATTTTAAACACCTGTGATTTGCTAAACCAGACTATTTTTTACCTAACATAAGATTACGTGAAAGGTCTATGAAATGAATGAATGGAGATGAAATGACATGATGGAGGAGAGAAGAGTAGTGCAGAGTGTTAGTGGGATGAAAATCGGGAAACAGGAGAATCCCGAGAAAACCCCGAAAAATCCCGATGTGATTCACTACCAATACTCCTCTGTAATTCCCAAGGATTCGAACCTGGAATCGGAGCAGACGTTTATATTATATTCTAATAGCCCTATCTTTAATTTCAATCTCATTTTGGCATTTGTCTATTGCATATTGATTTGTTATGCACAACGGATATCGGTTGAACAGTGGCCTAAACGGGTGTTAGATTGGATGGTACCAAGCAGAAGGAAGAGGAGGAGAAGCAGAAAAACATGGTATGAATGAATATATGATGCCATGGTGAAGAGGGATATGGAAGAAGGAGTATGGGAAGGTAGGAATCTCTGGAAAGCAGGAATCAAGGGCGAACTGCTGTAAAGTGGAAAGCCAGTATTAAGTAAGTTCATTGTTTTGTTTGCTTTACTCTCCATCATATAAGTATAATACAAACCAAAATAGGCTCTATTTATAAATTTAAAATATTTACTAAAATTATTTTTCCTTAAATATGTCTGTGTTCAATTTGATTAGCTCTGGATTGGATCCAATTAATTCATTACATAATTTGGATTTTAAATATCTGCTAGAAGTGTTGTGTTTATTTAAAATTGAAAACATTCTCAACTCGTGTATGACTTGGACCTGGATCGAAAGATGAGGTGCGATGAAGCCTCTTAAATTGGACCATCATAGGGTCAGATGAATGAAATTAAACGAAATGAATGACATAATATGATATATGGATAAACAAATACATAAATAAATATACCAAAACAAGGATATGTAAATCAGTGATATGCCCAATATTGACCTGTGTCTTAGAAACAAGATACTGTTAAAATAAAACAAACTTTAGAAAGAAATTAAATTTATATTCTGAGGAAAATAGAGAAAAGATCGAATTACAAATTAAGAAATAAGACAGCAACAGAATATTCACAAAATAGGAGAAGATTTGAATGTAATTAACACATGTATCGCATGACATAAGAGAGAATTGTACGCATAGCAAGATATAAGTTACCAGAGAATTGCTGAAGAACATCTGGAAGACCACAAAAAGAGATGGAGGGACTCTTAATTCTGCACGGAACAGGTCATGGAAATAAAACAAAAACAAGAGATGAATGACAGGAGTACATAGAAATGATGGAATGAGATTTGTGAAAAGCGGGAGAACCCTCCGGCGAAACTTGGCCAGAATCCGTTTCGTCCTCTAGAAAATCCATATGGATTGGCCAAAACTCGATCTCGATACTCTAGCGGTGAGAGGATAATTTAAAATAAACATCTTAAATAGATCGAAGTTTAACGAACGTATGTTAATAACGTTTTTTGTATCTTCAGACAACTTAGCTAATTAAATTCAGCGAGTTATGGAGATTGCAGAGGTACTTGTGTGAGTACGTACAGCAGTGCGTGGCCACAGACAATGCAGCTTACTGAACATTTCGCTATTACATGGACTAAAGAACAGGTTACAACAGGCCGATAAGACATAATTACTAGATAATTATACCGTAATTATAAGCAAACTACTTATTTTCATCTCTAAAAGGGCGTTAACAAGACTAGACAATACAAATGGAGCCTTTTAAATACAACGGCAAGCTTTTAACATTTATCAGCAATACAAAGCTTTCAATGGCTTTTCAATTACATTCACAAACAGATTGTTTGAAATGTGATTGTAGAATGAATGACATAATATACAGGGTGTTCAGAAAATGCTATAATATTTATTCATTTACAATATATAGCCTACTAGCTAATACCCGGCATGCGCTGCTACGCCTAAGTAAATGAAAATTAATGTGTTTTTATGTTTAGTTGAACAAGTAAAATAAAAACAATTAGAAATGTTTATTTTTTAGATACCCCGTTCTGATTACCCGGTGTTGACATAATTGAGCTGAAATACGAAAATTAATGTGTTTCATGTTTAGTTAAATAAGAAATGGGAAATATTTATATCGTAATTATTTTTAGGTACCCCGTGCTGTTTACCCGCCGTTGTCCGAAATCTACTTATCTCCCTTTCCTTGGTATAAATGAGCTAAAATACAAAATTCATTATTGCGAGTTATCCGTAAAAAAATACCCGCCATGTACTGTTATGCTTACACAGGAATCTACGTACTTGTCTCGATCTTCTGGGCATAAATGAAAAGCAAAAATAGTTATTGTGAGTTATCCGTAAGAGATAACATATGCTGTCGCGGACGTTTTGTAGAGCTTTTTGAGATATTCAATTCTATGTACATTAATTTTGGGTTTTTGTTATGGTTTAGGCAGCGTAAGCCATTTAAGCGTCCAAAGAACTACTTTTTTTCACGTTTTACACTACAAAGGATGATTTTTAAGGGTGTAGGAGTGGAGTATCACAACTCTGTTATAGCCTATGTTCATCCCGGGAATCTCCTGAACATTTTGAAAAAAGCCGCATCAAAATCAGATCAAAGTTATGACCGCGTATAAAGTACGAACGAACAAACAAACCAACAAACAAACATTCATTTTTATATATTAGGTATACATTTTGGGTAGCATAAGCCCTAATTTACAGTAGCTCGTGCTCGGATACAGTCCAAAGACAAACAAAATATAAAACAATTAAAAATATATTTACATCGTTAACAATGAATATCAAAAAAAGAAGGAAAATATAATTCGACAAAGGTTTAAGTAATTTCTGCTATTTTTTTCTCTATTTTTATATTTAAAATATTAAATAATATAATAAATCAATATATCTTACAGGGTACAGTACCAATTTAATGAGTAAGATATCTCAAAATGTTTTATTTCAATACATTATTACCGTCAAATTGATATCTTAGAATGGATATGCATTTCTAACGACGATGAAAAAGAAAAGGTGAAAATAAAATGTCTCCTTTTTATCTTGGATTTGTTGAAAAGCGCTTTAATCTATTTAAAATATTTTTATTTACAATTCTGATGTAAAAATAAGAAAGAGCGGAATATTATATGTTTTCTTTTCCTATGTACATAATTTATTCATCTCAAACGCCCCTTGAGAGTTCTCTTGTTTTATGAAGAAATGTTACGTATTCCGTGCATGATGGATTTCATTTAATGCATGAAGATGTACACAGTGTACTAGAAAACATAAAACATCAAATACATTCAGCAAGATTACATTTGTGTTATCCAGCTCATTCGAGCAGTTTATGAAGCTACAATAGTCTACATATGTGGTTTGTGTAGCTAGAATTAATACAGTAGTTTTTTTGTCCCATTCCACCAAGTTATTTTTTTATGACATTTCTGGCATTTGCGGAACTGTAATCCATTTTTTGATTGCGGAACCTGGAAGGCGGAGTTAGGTTACCTCGATGACATAAAACTATTGTTTTTGCGCGATAGTGCGTTTTGTCGTACTTACAGCAATGGCGACCATGATTGAAAGTTCAACTTCTTACATTTCGGGGTTGCCAACCTAAATAACTATACTGTAATAAAAATAACTATACTGTAATATTACATATTACAAACACGCGTATGAAAAGTAAAACCACTGTCCTCTATGTATACTACGTACAATGTGTATATACAAAAATATCCAAAAGGTAGTGTTGATATACATTATACGAAACACATCATAGCATCTTAAATGAACTGAACTTTATTTGAAACAATATAAAACAATAAATACGTACTTGCACCAATTTTATAACTAAATCGTGCCACGGCCTCCTGTAATTTCAATAAACATTGCCCACACTGTTAACGTTAGTCAGTTGTTTATGATGAACGCAAATATTTCAGAGATATTATTTTACTAATATTTATTATTTTTGAAACACCATCGCGCAAAAAATAATATACGACGCACATTTCTGAAGTGTTTTACAGAATGTCGGAAATTAAAAACCTCGCTACATTCGGTTTTTAAACATTTTTATCGATTCTGTAAAAACCCTTTTCCAACCTCGTATCGTAATACACTATTAAAGATAGTGCATTATAAAATTACAGTATTATTAAATAAATTTTTATTATCCTGAAACTAACTCAATGACACTCTGGAACCGGTAGTTTCATGGCCGCCATAATAAAAGTTATCCACGCATCCCTATCCTGATAACGTCTTCCAATCACCCCTGTATAATTTATCTCCGTTAAATCATGGTTAATAATATTCTCCCACCTCATTCTTGGCCATATTTACTCTGCATTTTCTATCTGATTTTCCTACAAGAAATTTCCATGTCCCTCTTTCATTCCCCATTCGTGTCACATGTCCTGCCCATCGCAGTCTACGAAACTTAACTGTTCTTAATATATCTTCATTCCCATTAAGAACACGTAGCTCACTGTTGTGTAGTTTCCTCTAATCACCTATATGTTCGTCTCTCTTTAGTAAAAAAAAATCCTAAGTACATTATTATCTAATACACTTAATATTTTTTCCTCCCTTAAAGTAAGAATAAATGTTTCTCAACGATATAACTGGGAGAAAGGGATTTTCTTTCGTCTTGGCGTATCACCTACAACTTTCATGCATGGGTAACGTCTTTTGGAAGCAATGATACCACCGGGATATACGATGACTCGTATGCACAAAGTTCTCCACCAAGACTGTGTTATTGTTCCCACCTATCTGAATTCTGGCACATCTTCGAAATTTCTCTAATTACGGGTTGATAAGACCCTATTTCCTTTTAATATTTTTTTTTTCAATGCCCCAGGTTGTCATTTCGACATATCTGGTTTTTCTCTTGGCAGTGGCGTAATTTTATCCCACATCTGAAGTTGGGGAGCCTGGACGGTGGAGTAACGTTACCCCGATGATATTATGCGTGATAAATGATAATGAAGCGCCAGGAGAGTTCTTAACCTAAACTTAACCTAAATTCTACAGTATAGGCAACCACAGGAAGAATTCCCTTTAAGGTAATATCCCAATGATTTGACTGGGAATCGAACTTGGGACATCATGAATAGTAGTCAGAAACGCTGACCACTAGCCCATAAGGCTGGTCCCTTTTAATAATATAATTCGATGTATAATGATGCAATGCAATGTGTAAGTTACATTGTTATTTAATTTCAAACCTTCTTAAAGTTATTTAATAGATGTATTCGTCAAGATCACAAAATTTAATAAACCTATATGAATAATAACTAATATAATATTACTTACTTTGATTAATTTTATTACTTTTTTTATCCGTATACTGGCAAGACCAGTATAAGCTTCGTAAACCAGTAAAATGGTACATAAAATCGACATCTGAAAAATTCGCTTAGTTTACACAGTTCCCGCGAAATGGACTTTTATTTATTTAATGTGTGTGTGTGTGTGTGTGTGTGTGTGTGTGTGTGTGTGTGTGTGTGTGTGTGTGTGTATGTGTTGTATTTATATGTCCACCGCTGTGGTCTAGAGGTAGCGTGATGCCTGTCACGCAGCGGGCCCGGGTTCGATCCCCGGTCGGGGCAGTTTTTCTGGGTGAGGATTTTATCGGGGTTTTTTCCTCACCTGTAAGACAAATGTCAGGAAAACTTTAAGGCCCGAACGGTCCCCGAAATCATATGGTCATCATCAACATCATCCTTATCATTATCATCATCATCATCATCCTTCACTGGTGTGGAAAGCAACGGGAAGCTATCACACCTACATTTCCCTCGTAAAAGCTGCAAGCATAGCATGAAAATGCTATGATCGCAGTGAGAGACCTGCCCTCGGGCAGAATTACTATGGATGTATATATATATATACATATATATATATATGAAATTTATGAGGTTGGGGAGCCTGGAAGGGGGAGTTACGTTATCCCGATGATATATGATAGGCGATGATGATGGTAATGGTGTACCAGGAGAGGCCTTAATCCTAAACTTAATGATATGTTAATGATGATGATGATGGCCAGATGATATTCGGGGATTGTTTCGGCCGTGAAGTTTCCCGACATTTTCCTTACAGGTGATGAAAAACTCCGAAAAAAAACACTATCCAGGAAACTTGTCTCAACCGGGGATCGAACCCGGGCCCCAATGCGTAACAAGGCAGCACGCTACCTCAATACCACAGCGGTGAACGTTTATAAATTTAGGAGAAAATAACCACTTTTTCTGTAAATGGCTTAAAACGTGCCTGCGGTTATAACAATGGAATTTGTGTGACAACCTTTATTATGGAATTTTCGCTACCCTGGTGTTATTTTGAGGTAGTTAGTAATGCTATTTACTATAAAGTTCAGAATGGTGATTTGCATGATGAATATTCATGATCTATTTTATAAGGGAAGAGGATAGAAAGCAGAACTGACCATTGCTCGGTCAGTTTCCAAACTTCTGTTCGAAAACCAACATTGTATTAACTACCCCCTTCTCTTCAATCCATAGCCCTAAGTAAAATATCATGTATCTTAATAAAAGCCTGTCTGAAAAATATTTGACAATATAAATTAGTTTCATGTTGTATTATTCTGGGATATTTCAAGGATAAGAACAATTTATTAAGCCTTTTAGCGAGTTCCGAAGGAATGAACCTATTGAGTTTTTTGTCAGAAAAATAGTCATTTTTTTTTACCGATCTTGACCGATGCTATCTAATAGACATCGAAAATGACCATGACAAAAAATAAAATAAGTAAATATATATATCCATATCCATCAATAGCAATTCTGCCCGAGGACAGGTCTTTCACTGCAATTATAGCATTTTCATGATATGCTTTTCAGCTTTACTAGGGAATTACAGGTGTGGTAGCTTCCCGTTGCTTTCCACACCGATGAGGGATGATGATGGGATGATGATGATGATAAGGATGATTTTCGGGGTCCGATGGGCCCTACGCTTCCTGACTTTTGTCTTACAGGCGAGGAAAACCCCCGGATAAACCTCACCCAGGAACCTTTCCCGACCGGGAATCGAACCCGGGCCCGCTGCGTGACAAGGCAGAATGCTACCCCGAGACCGACCACAGCGGTGGACTATATAGGCCCTATATATATATATATATATATATATATATATATATATATATATATATACGTATATTAATTTCATCCGACATTTCATTCTTCTACAATTTTTTTAGCATTGTACATTTGTTTTCAAAATGAACAGGGAGCTAATGCGTCAACCCCCAAACTGGAGGACCAGGAGATTTTTAATCAATTGAAATGGTGTGGAATCCATCCATCCATAGTAATTCTGCCCGAAGGCAGGTCCCTCACTGCAATCATAGCATTTTCGTACTATGCTTGCAGCTTTACTAGGGAATTGTGTAGGTGTGGTAGCTTCCCGTTGCTTTCCACACCGGTGAAGGATGATGATGATGATGATAATGATAAGGATGATCATGATGATGATGGCCATACGATTTCGGGGACCGTTTGGGCCTTAAAGTTTTCCTCACATTTGTCTTACAGGTGAGGAAAAACCCCGATAAAATCCTCACCCAGAAAAACTGCCCCGACCGGGGATCGAACCCGAGCCCGCTGCGTGACAAGGCAGCACGCTACCTCGAGACCACAGCGGTGGACATGGCGTGGAATGACAAAACAAATTCCCAAGAAGAATACTAGAATGGGTGTCAATCGGTACAAGAAGAAGAAGAAGAGGAGAAGGCCAAAAATAATGTGGATTGATGAAGTTTTGAGCAACATGAGGGAATAAGGATTGGACGATGGAGATTAGAATGACAGAGAAATGTGGAGGAGAATGACAATAGATTAATTGGGTGCAAGAAGATGTTATGAAACATTTTGAAATATACATATATAGGCCTATGTGTGTGTGTGTGTGTGTGTGTTTTTTTTTTTGACGGTCGAGCAGTCACAATTTTTATTTTATCAGAATGAATTTTGTCATATGGGAATTGATTAAAAAAGTCGAGCTCTTTAGCCAGCTAAATGTATTAGGTTTAGGTGTTTGCCTGAAATTAAAATTTAAAAATCACCCGAGCGATCTTAATTTTCCATTTTTGGCAAATAAACACAGTGTATTCTATTAAAATAAACAAAAGAAGGTATGTTCCAAATATTAGCGAAATCCTACCAATAGATGTAGTAGTAGTAGTAGGACTTTATTAGACAAAAAGTAAGATATTTACATTTTTATTTACAAATATGGGTCGCACGGGCAGTAAGCCGTACGTGCTGTTGACAGTCCGTTACAATAAAGTAATAATTGCTACTAGTGTGAAGAAAAATAAACAATAAAAAAAAGGAATAACATTACAATTACATAAAGAAAAGACAGTAATATTACAATTAAATAATAACACAATAGCATTATACACTAAAAAAAAATAACATTACAATTACATAAAGAAAAGACAGTAATATTACAATTAAATAATAACACAATAGCATTATACATTAATTAATTTATATATAATTATTAAGAATTAATTTTGATAACATATATTTATTCATAAATGAATGTTGTTCTTATTTTCCGCGTTTTGTCCAGAAATTTACCCAAGTTTATCCAATTTTCTGGATTTACCAATAACTCGTAGCATGCCAATCTTTCCTGATTTGAATTTAGAAATCTTTCCGGTAATAACTGACGTCTCCAATATTCTAAATCATTACATTGTCCTAATATATGTATCTCATCTTCAAATTTCTCGCACATTGGACATATTCGCATATCGTGATCGTCGCTAATTTTATGAAATTTCCATGCCCCTAGCCTAAATCAAGCAAGCCCTGGTCTCTCTTTAAATCCTAGGTTGAGTATATACGATTCTTTTCCCCAGACGTGTTTTAGGTCTCTTTGTAAACACAGTGAGAGTTTTCCTGTACATTCGGCGAAAGTATCTTGTTGGTTTATATCTAAGTACCTCCTCCTTATTTTTCTCCACACGTTCTTGCGATTTTCAGTCCCTTTTTCCCATATCCAGCCCATCCCAATCTTTTGGAGTTCTCTCCTAACCTCGTCTGCCCAAAATGTATGTAGTGCATTACCTAATACGTTGTAGCTATCTCAAAAAAATATATATGCTGTTCTTTCTTCCCCTAATACTCGTATTACTCCAAAAACGAATTATAAAAATGTTTTTGCCCAAACTTTTCGCTTACCCTACAATTTAATTTACCCTAAACACTGTGTGTCATAATTGGACAATTTTTAACCATTTAGGCCTATTGCTTACTTATTTCCACAAAAATAAAAAAATAAATTTAAAGGGGATAATCTAAGTTTTTACAGGACCAGGCAAAATACTACATTTTTGCTACATGTATCTAAATTCTACTCAACTGCTAGTGTATGGTAAATATTTATAACCCAAATTATACAGTGAATTAATTAGGTCCAATCCAGAGCAAGCAAATTAAACACAGGGATAATCAATTGAGTTGGTGTTTACTTGATGAAAATTCATTACTTATTTAATTAAATGAACACTGAGATGTTTAAGGAAGCAATTAAATTAATTATTTACGTATTTAAAAATGATAAATAAGCAATAATATATTTAGCTTTATATGGCCCTGGGGTCGACTCAGCCTCTAACGGAAATGAGTACCAGACGCTTGCTCTGGGGTAAAGGCGGCCGTCACGCAGGGCTGACAACCCGGCTGACATAAAGTGCCGATTGTCTAGAAAAAATGGGAGCCCTAACCTCCTACTCCCAAGGGCCTCCGGGTCTGTTGTGGGATCACTTTACTTTATTATTAATTCGTAATATACCTAATTACTATTTTCAGTTTGGTATTAAACTATTATAAATTGTATTGTTTACTTATTTCTCCTTAGTAATAATTATTTGTGTATCAGAATGCGTATTAAATTTAGAAACATTCTCCTAAATTTTGTCTTGGATTGTATTAGTTTCTAATTACTTTAATTATTATCGCCTCGCTATAATAGTGGTCCATCGGCCCGCTTTGTTTCACCGCAGCTGTTATATATAATTAAATACAATGATGCTGACTACCGCCACTATAATAATTTCGAATTTTAATCATTGTTAAGCATTGTCGCGCGGCACCCGCTTTCATATAACCGGACAACCATCATAGTGAAGCTACAATACCTTTTTCTGTTTGATATTAATCTATTATCTGTTGTTTAATTTTATTCTGCCTTTTATTAATTTATTTTAAATTTTTTGTATGTCAGAATTTGTTTTGTATCTTGAAACTGACTCCTAAATTTGTATTTTTTATGTTTCTTCTCCCTTTAACTATTTGTTTTTCCCCCCAATGCCCCAGATTGTCTTTCGACATTCCTGGTGTTCTCTCCTGTCATGGCGTACTTGTAACCCACTTCTGGAAGGCGGGGTTACGTTGCCCCGATGATATGATGGGTGATGATGATAATAGTTGTGCGCCAGGAGAGTCCCTAATCCTAAGATGAATATGAATGATGATGATTGCGATGGCCATATGATTTCGGGGACCGTTTGGGCCTTATAGTTTTCCTGACATTTGTCTTACAGGTGAGGAAAAACCCTGATAAAAACTTCACCCAGAAAAACTGTCCCGACCGGGGATCGAACCCGGGACCGCTGACAAAGCAGCAC
Source organism: Diploptera punctata (assembly GCA_030220185.1). Taxonomy (NCBI): domain Eukaryota; kingdom Metazoa; phylum Arthropoda; class Insecta; order Blattodea; family Blaberidae; genus Diploptera; species Diploptera punctata. The sequence goes on from JASPKZ010007804.1 coordinate 54,144, forward strand.
GCTACCTCGAGACCACAGCGGTGGACTAATATTGTAAAGTAGATTTTCTAAATGACTTAATTCTGTAACTTAACTGCACTCAAGCTCAAGCACTTGCTCATTCGGCGTCAGAATAGAATATATTTATTTAGCCTGGTGGAGTTAAGGCCATGTGGCCTTCTCTTCCACTCACCAGGACAAACATATGTTACATATAAATACAAAAAATTACATTTGTATAATATTTTATTATATACAACTTTCCTCATTAGAGGATTGCCTCAAGGACAAAGTGATACAGACAATTAAATTTTTGAATTTATGAAATACATTTTATAAATACATTTAAAAATTCAAATTATAGGCCTAATTCATGTATACATACTACAAAGTAGATAATTTGTAAAAATGGTTTCTTAAAATTGAAATTGATCCTCTGATGGCAGCGATGGCAATTTTAGAAAGATATGCCCTGTCCAAATCTAAGGAATTCCAAAATTTGGCTAGGAATCCTGGTATAGTACCTCTTGCCCCGATTATCAATCCTGTGACAGTTATACTATCTAGTTGGTATTTATCTTTGTAATAGTCAATTGTTGGCTCATATATGGCTTTCTTTTCAGAGTCAACTTCCTCAGGTTGGCAACTTTGAGTCTCAAAACGAATTGTGGGATCTAATATTATACATACTAAACAATTAATTATCTGTCAAACTGAATAATAATGAAAATATTGTCTAATAATACAATAAAATTAAATACAATTAAAATTAAACTAATGATAGAATGTATACAGAACGGAATAACAGCTCGAATCTACAATACATTAAAAGTGCATACGAAATGATTTATGAATCAAACGTATTCTCATTTTAAAAACAAATAAGTTTCTGCCAATGTCATTATTGTGTCTACTAAGAATAGATAAAGATTTTAATTTTTTACAATATTTTCATGTCAACAATCACAACAGCTGCCTTCTTTCGGAATTTCCTAAAATTTATTACACAAAAAAAATGTTTTTGTTTCCCTGGATATCTCAGCGAACTTCTATGTTTTGAAGTGCAGAGTTTACGAATATATTCATGAAAGTGCTGAATGTTCTCTAGTTTTTATGATTTTTGCGCGTCTTACATTTTAAACAGTAAACGGCTTGCTACTAATAAAATGTATTTTTCCAGTCATAATTTGATTTCTGCGCATTTTTTCGCGCATACAAACATCACGTGATCCCCACTCTCGCACCCCCCACTCCGCACATCGGCCGTGATCACAGTTATTTGACAAAATTAAAGTACTCACTACGTGCATCTGGATATGATAAACAATTCGTCAAAGCGTTCGACAAGGAAGGAAAATGTTTCGAATACATTTGTAGAAAATTTCCTAAGCTCAGTATGGAAAAATTAAAAGGCGGAATATTTGATGGTCCTCAAATTCGGCAATTGATGAAAGATACAATGTTTATCAAAGTTATGACTGTTCCGGAAAGTGAAGCTTGGAAGGGTTATGTATTGGCAGTAGAAAATTTCCTAGGTAACTATAAAGCACCAAATTATAAAAAAATTGTGCAAAACATGTTGACAAGCTTCAAGATTCTGGGAGCAAATATGAGTATAAAGTTACACTTTCTCCACAGTCACCTGGATATATTTCCGGATAATTTAGGAAATTATAGTGACAAACAAGGAGAGCACTTTCACCAGGATTTAAAAGTAATGGAGTAATGGAGTAAAGGTAAAGATGGGACCGTCACATGATGGCAGATTACTGCCAATAGAGATTGTCCTCTAAAAATTATAGAAGAAAATCTTATAAAAGGCGTTTCACTGAAGTATAACATTGGGTTTTCGACATTTTTCTTTCTATTTACGTCGTTGTATACTAATTTTTCAAAGAAACAACTAACATTATAAATATATTTGTTAGATTTTTTCATATTTTACGATTTTTGTAGTGTAAAATGAAAATAAAGATTTTAAAAAAACCAGAGCAAATCTTCCAAAATCATTGATAGTTTCATGAATTGTGAACATAAATATATCCGAAATTAATCTTATATCAAGGGCAACAAAACCACCAGTGATATTTTTTACTAACAAAAAGTGTTTGCTTGTTACGTCTGACATGCGGATATATGCACAAGACCATTGTCCTGTGTTCAATTAATTGATTAAGTGTATTTGTGGATTCATAGCTAAGTGCTATTGTAGGGAGTTAATCAATTATCATTTGAGATATGTATGTGTGCGTGCGATTTAGTCGCTAGAGCTTATCTATAATGATTTGATTCTGATTGATATCAAACATAGAAAGTAACTGAGATTTCATGTAGATAATCTACTCACAGGAAGCAATTGCATGTCAAATGCTATCTCCATCTTCATTTCAAGTGATATTGGCTTTATCATAAGTAATGCAACGAGTGATTTCCAATTTAACTAGAGGATTTGGAAACAAAGAGTGGCATTTGTTGGGGCTATATAACGAATAAAAGTAAGCTGCTTACTCACAAATCATCATGTAAATATAGTTATTTAAAATATTTATATATTTAATACAAACGACGATGTCTGAAAACAAATGCGAAATATTTGGTTAAGCTTCTTTTGTTCATCCACTGCTACTAGAACATATTATTTATTGCCAAAAAGAATCGCAATATTGTAAGAATGCACCCTAGTGGAGAAAAAATGAAACACAAACTGTATACTATAACGAACATTATAGGTTATTAATTATTATTTTTAGGAAACAACTCCCTAAAATCATTATTTAAAAACACAATTATTTAACACACAATTATCAAATGTGTAGTTCGAAGGAATCTGTTCATTATTGATACATTGAAGATATTTGTTAGACAGTGAGTACTGCAAAATAATGTTCAGACCTGTTCAGTATAATAAAAAGGAGGAGGTTTCTTCAATATGACAAACAGAAGTAGATAAATATCGAGATGAAACACAATTCTGATTGGTTGTAAAACAAAATTCATTGAAACGTGATTGGACATTGTTTTCCATTTGGGGCATGCTTTAATAGTCATACAAAATCAGATCAAGCAACTTTAACTCACTAGATCTATCGAACCCGTAGGTTCATGGCCACATGGATATAAGTTCTCCATACATCGCTATCCTGAGCTGAAGTTTTCCAATCATTCTCTGTATAATCCACTTCCCTCACCATAGTTAATGTTATTCTCCCACCTCATTCATGGTCTACCAACTGAGCGTCTTCCCTCTGGTTTCCTACAAGAAGCTTCCATGCACGTCTTTCACTCCCCATTTGTGCCACATGTCCTGCCAATCACAGTCTACGAGATTTAACTGTTCTTATAAAGATCATGTAATTCACTGTTATGTAAGTCTTCTCCATTCACCTGTCTGTTGATCTCTCTTTGGTCCGAGAAGTTTCCTAAGAATTATATTTTCAAATACTCGTTATCTCCTTTCCTCCCTTAAAGTAAGAGTCCATGTTTCGCACCCATATAATATAACTGGTGGCCCCAAGAGAGATGAACAGACAGGTGAATGGAGAAATCTTCATAACAGTGAACTGCATGGTCTTTATAACAAGCCAGATATAATAACACTTACATCTCGTAGACTGTGGTGGGCAGAACATGTCACACGAATTAAAAACTTATTGTAGAAAAACAGAGGGAAAACGCCCAGTTGGTATACGAAGAACGAGGTGGGAGAATAATATTAATTGTGATTTAAGGGAAATCGATTGTACGGGGAATGATTCGAAAACATTATCTCCGGATAGGGATGTATGGAGAGCTTATGTCCGCGCGGCTATGAAACTACGGATTCGATAGTGCCAATGAGTAAGTCCACGTTTCGCATCCATTTAAAATAACTGGCAGAATAATAGTGTTATATATCTGATAACTAAAATAATTACAATATAAATTTATATATATATATATATATATATATATATATATTTACTTATTCAACTAAACATAAAAACACATTTAATTAATTTAGGCGTAGGAGCGCACGCCAGGTATTAGCTAGTAGGACGATAAAATGTCTTGAAATATTTAAGTATGAAGGAAAATAACCTATGTTACAACAAACAAGATTAAAAACTAGGAAGATTGTAGCGGACAAACTGAAGAAACACTTAATAACGGTGATAGCATGCTTAATTAACAATACTGCACTTAAGAAGCTCTCGATATTTTTATAGAAACAAGGAAATAACGTCTTGAAAGCGAAGTACTTTCTTCCATGGATCCAGTCTCTTCGCCTTGTAATCGTTTTGTAAAGATGATAGGCTCCAACGCTCTAAGTACCAAGAGCGGAAAATTAAGAGCATAAAATTCTGCTCGTCCTTTATCGGCTTATAGTCTCAAGACGAAAACAGTGCCTCTTTGTTATGTTATTGCTTGGTGTTCTACACGCTTTCTAGAAGATTCATCAACTCAAACCAAGTTTTATAACAAATTGGGATGTTCAACCACCGTGCAATACAACTCTATCCAGGACCTACAAATACCCATTCCCTACTAGTAAAAGTCCATCGCCAAAAGTATTCCGTAATCTCAGCAAGTTGAACTTAAGGTCTGATTTTCCTGGATTACGGAATACATATTTACTGACGTGAATACATCTAACAATGGCGTCACAGGTACTTTTATACAGTAGTGAGTCCTGGGTAACAGGAGTACGAGTAGAATACAAAGTGCAGAAATAACTTTTCTAAGAAGGTCCAAAGGATGCACAAAATTGAACCACATAAAAAATGAAGAAGTAAAAAGTTAATTAGAAATGTCTAATACATAAAAATCAATGATTGTTTGTTTGTTTGTTTGTTTGTTTGTTTGTTGGTTTTTGATTCTTCGTATTCTATGCGCGGCCATACCGTTGATACGATTTTGACCCTTTTTTTTTTTTGCAAAATGTTCAGGAGATTCCCGGGATGAACATAGGCTATAGGGGAGTTGTAATGGTCAACCCCTTCACCCCTAAAAATCACCCTTTGTAGCGAAAAACGATAAATAAAGTCCCTATTTTGACGTTTAAATGGCTTACACTGCCTAAACCATAACAAATACACCAAATTAATGTACACAGAATTGAATATCTCAAAAAAACAAAACTCTACAAAAAAGTTCGCGACAACATATGTTTATCTTTTACGGATAACTCACAATAACCATTTTTGTCTTTCATTGATTCCAACAAGATCGGGATACGTATATTCCCGGAGAAGCGTGCTCTGCCATACTGTTCATCCGATTGCGATGGGGCTTTTTGAAAAATGTTCAGGAGATTCCCGGGATGAACATAGGCTATAAGAGAGGTGTGATACTCAACCCCTTCATCCCAAATATCACTCTTTATAGTGAAAAACGTGAAATAAAGTCCCTATTTTGACGCTTAAATGGCTTACGCTGCCAAAACCATAACAAATACACCAAATTATTTTACACGGAATTGAATATCTCAAAAACCTCTACAAAAAAGTCCGCGACAGCATATGTTTATCTTTTACGGATAACTCACAATTACCATTTTTGTCTTTCATTGATGCCTAGAAGATCGGGATAAGCTGATTCCCGGGCAAGCATAGCAGCTCAAGGCGGGTGGTAAAAGCACATTAACATTTATTTAGGAGTAGCAGCGCACGCCGGGTATTAGCTAGCATTCAATAAATGATAGAATTCAACAATAGTGCGTCGGCTGGGAAAAGCATGTTCAGAGAATGCAAGAAACAAGATTGCCCAAGATAGCATATCATTATAAACCAAAGGGATTAAGGGATGTAGAAAGACCTAGGAAGAGATGGAAGGAATCATTGTGAATTCGGAACAGGCGAATCGCCTAAATCTTGAAGTGAATATGTTGATGATTTTGATGAACACACATTTAAATTCGCGTGGGAACCAATTAAGAAAACTGGTAATAACAAAATCATGGGATACAGTTTGGTTTGCAGCTACATATCCATCATCTACATCCAAAATTCAATTACACCACTCGATAGATGAAGGATCAAAGAATTCATTACTTTGAGTGTAGACTATGAAGCATATCGCGCGGCAGAGGGGGAAGCGCCGACATTTTGAGGTCATTTCGCCGCGTCACATAATTTTCGTTTAGTATACATTTTGACTCGGAGACGTTAAGACGTTCGTTTGAGATTCAATTGCCAGCTCTCGTCAAAATCTATTGATTACGTATATAAAGCATCAGTGTAAAATATTTATAGTGGATATAGGCCTATATGGTGTTAAAGTAAAAAATTAAATAAAATAATGCAAGGTCGCCTTTATTCAAAATGTAGAGATCGTATAGGTTGGAAAGGGCTTCTCAAGAACAATCCAGTGGTACCATAAAACGCCATATGACATAGTGAAGCGGTTCTGGGAACCTAAAAGAACGAAGGCGTTCGAGCAAATCAACGACGACGCCAGTATATCTGCAGCTGGGGCGGCCACATACATACGATGCGCTAAAAAATACCCGTTACATACACGTACTGTATTCACGTTAAACACACGACCGGGTCCACGACAGAACCACATCCCGATGTTCTTATTAACCCTTACCTTGGATGGAAACTCAATGTCTCATGTGATATTATTTCAAAGAGTCTGTTTCTAGTGACTATTTAACTCATGCCCCACATCGGAGTCAATTACTAATCACATTTCAATGATTTTTATTTACAATAAATCACAGTCTTTTTCATTTCGATTTTATCATTTTAATTTTATCACTGTTCAGTCAAGCTCCTCCTTTTTAATATTCTGAATAGGTCATAGTATTATTTTGTAGTGACTGCATGTGGCTACCAGATTGTACATACAGTGCACGAACGTAATATTATCGTGGTTGCGGGAGATAATATATACATAATTGTAGCAATTGATTATACGACAAAAAAAGGAGCCACTGTTTGCAGTTTCTTAAACGTATATTTTCCCAGGTAATAACGTTCCAGAAAAATATAATTGACATATTTACATCATAGGACATCAGAAATTAATTAAAATATAGTTTGATGTGTTTCATTTTTTCTCCACTAGGGTACATTCTTAGAGTATTGCGATCCTTTGGCAACACATAATATGATCTGGTTGCAGTGATAAATAAATGAAACATAACATTTGTCATTTGTTTTCAAATATCGCCGTTTATATTAAATATATAAATATTTTAAAATAAGTATATTTAGACAATGATTTGCGAGTAAACAGCTTAATCGTATTCGTTAAATAGTCCTAACAAATGCTACTCTTGATTTCCAAATTCTCTAGATAAATTGAAAATCACTCGTGGCATTACCTATGAAAACAAATCATGCATAGCTATAAATTATTATCAGAGATGGAATAATTCCTTTCAAACACGTTATCAGCCTACGGTTGTTGTATATGACGTCAGAGGTAAGGGAGTCAGAATAATTTTCTATACCTTGTAGTTTAGAATAACCCCTTTATATTAGTTATACAGAATGTCTCTAAATCACACAGTTTATTTCAATGAAGGAAGACAATGATTGAAACACCAATGTTAACGTGAAGATTTACACATATTCTACAGCCTTCCTACATGACCGCCATCTTGGTGAAAACACATGCGCCATCTTTCAGCTGTGAAACGAAATGCAGAGCATAACATTTAAACAGTAAATAAACCTGCTGCTTTTGTAACACTGAGCAACAAAAAAGAAACTTTTTTTTTTGTCTCAGAAAGGAAAATATGTGATTCTGGTAGTATTTTTTTCTCCTGAATTCAAATATGATATCGGTTTTCCTCCATGACACAAGGTTTCCGAGAGATTACATCCTTTTAGCCGGGAACCAAGCATTTTAGACTAGTTTTTGGATAACTTTAAATCTTGTATGAGATCGTTAAGATCTTCTTGAGTCAATAAATGAGGCTCAGATGAACAGCTTTTTTCAAAAGTTGTATTACCAAAATCTGTTTTCTTCTTCTTCCTTACTTCCACCTGAATCTGAGCTCTATTCATCTAATGTTACATGTTCTGGAGGCTTTGGTATGGGCTATTCTTCGCAGTGTGGAACTCGTCTCATTGCAGATTGCAAGACAGGGTACACCATTTGATTTTGACGCATTCCCTTTAATGTTTGTTAAGTAGAAATTTTAAAAAATAATTATTTAAATTCATTAATTGAAATTGAAATAAAAAAAAATGTGGGTGATGGAGAAATTCCGAATACATATTTGAAAACACGGTAAAAAACTACATTAAGTAAGACTATTTGTACTCATGAGACAAAAAATCATATTGATCAGTGTAATACGGTTTGGTAAATCAGACATACGTGATAAGGATGATTTCGTAGAGTATTTCACTCCAAATGTTCCTAACAGTCAGTGTGCAATTTTTCTGTTCCACCGAAGTATGCTTTTAAGTGTGAATCCTGCTCTTGTTTACATCTGACCACTGGTTCAGAGTGACCTCTACTGTATGGTTGAAACTCAGTCAAACTCGCATCATTGGAAGGACAACTTTTTTCTGTAGTTATTACTTATTGAAGAGTATTACATAATTTGACCTGAATTCAAATAATTTATACGTATTCGTTTTTCCATTGTCGGCCGCGGTGGTCTAGTAATGATTTTTTTTGCCTCTAGTCCCGGTGATCGCGGGTTCAAAACCCGGTCGAGATGAATAGATTTTTAGAAAAATCCAAGAAACACAATCCTCCGGAAGAGATTTTAAACCATGGCTCTCGAGTCTGTAAAAGAACCGCAAATTTGAACTGTGCAAAATTTAACCAACCTAATACCTTAGTTACATACCTAGATGTCTCATTGAAGCGATGTGCTAGCCACATGCCACTCGTTGACATCTCTAGGCAAATAAGCGTAACTAAATTTGTTTGGTTGAGAAATTCCCGATATATATATAGGCCTATTATATATATAACTTATATATATATATATATATATATATATATATATATTGGGATTTCTCAACCAAACAATATATATATATATGTGTGTGTGTGTGTGTGTGTAAAGCAACGGGAAGTTACCACACCTACAATTCCCTAGTAAAGCTGCAAGCATAGCATGAAAATGCAATAATTGCAGTGAAGGACCTGCCTTCGGGCAGAATTACTATGGATGGATATATATATATATATATATATATATATATATATATTAGCTAATACAAGGCGTGCGCTGCTCCGCGTTAATAAATGAAAATTAATGTGTTTTATGTTTAGTTGAATACGTGAAAGGAAAAATAATTATAGATTTATATTTTTTAGATACCCCGTGCTGATTACTCGGCGTTGCCCGGGAATATATTTATCCCGATCTTCTTGACAAATGGGCTGAAATACGAAAATTAATGTGTTTTATGTTTAATTAAATAAGTGAAAAGAAAAATTTATGTATTAATTATTTTTAGATACCCCGTGCTGTTTACCCGGCGTTGTCCGGGAATCTACTCATCCTGTTCTTCTTGGCGTAAATGAGCTGAAAGACAAAAATTTATATACTTCTTATGATTAGTTGAATAAGTGAAATGAGAAAGAGTTAAAAATGTATATCGTAATTATTTTAAGATTCCACGTCCTGATTACCCGGTATTGCCCGAGAATCTACTTATCTCGATCTTCTTGGCATAAATGAGCTAAAAGACAAAATTAGTTATTGTGAGTTATCCGTAAAAGAATTACCCGCCATGTGCTGCTATGCTTGCACAGGAATCTGCGTACTTGTCTCGATCTTCTTGGCATCAATGAAAGACAAAAATTGTTATTGTGAGTTATCCGCAAGAGATAAACGTATGCTGTCGCGGACTTTTTTGTAGAGCTTTTTGAGATATTCAATTCTGTGTACAACAATTTTGTATGTTTGTTATGGTTTAGGCAGCGTAAGCCATTTAAGCTTACAGAGCGCTACTTTTTTCACGTTTTCCTCTACAAAGGGTGATTTTTAAAAGTGTAGGAATTGAGTATCACAACTCTCTTAGAGCCTATGTTCATCCCAGGAATCTCCTGAATATTTTACAAAAAGCCCCATCACAATCGGATTAACAGTATGGCCGCGCATAAAGTACGAACAAATAAACAAACATTCATTTTTATATATAGATATATACGCTATTGTGTAATTCGACACAATTTAAAGCAAAATCTACTCTTTCGTTTTTTTATTGTTTTATTAAAAATTTAAATATATAAATTATAGTAAACCTATAGGATGTATTGCCAGTTAAGGATTAAATATTTACAGTCTCATTAATATTAAAAGACCCAGTGGGCTATAACATTTTATCGGTATCATCGTTTGTAATTTATATCCAAAATAAAACTAGATGGATCCGTGGCATTGTATACGCCAGTAAAATCGTTAATTTTGGGTGATTTTGATAGCCAAATAGAACTCGTAGCAAACGTCATACAAACATATGAAATACACGTTACAACTGAAGGAAAACTCCGGATAAATAAAATCAACAGCCCTTTGATCCCGTCCGGTCGTTAATTAAAAACGTGATCATTTTCATCTATAACTAGCTAATACCCGGCGTGCGTTACTACGCCTAAATACATCAAACGTGTTTTTCTGTTTAGTTGAATAAATAAAAAGGAAAATAATTATACATCTATATCGTATTTTTTTAGACACCCCGTGCTGATTACTCGGCCTTGCCCGGGAATCTACCTATCTCTTTTTAGCATCAGTGAGCAGAAATACAAATATGGTTATTGAGAGTTTACCGTAAAAGAGAGACATATGCTGTCATGGATTTTTTTTCTTGAATTTTTGTGAAATATTTAATTCCGTGTAGGCCTATATTAATTTGGTGTATTTGTTATGATTTAGGCACTGTGAGCCATTTAAGCACCCAAAAAGCTGCTTTTTATTGCTCCGATGCCTTTTTTTAAGCTCCGGCCCTATAGTGCGTAGGTAATATGTTGTAGGTATACGTTAATTGTCCCAGAAAAATGTCTAAATGATGGTGAAAACCGCATTCAAATCGGTCAAGAAGTTTTTGAGTCCATTAAAGGGCTGACAGACTCACACTCATATCTATAAAAATATAAAAATGTTTGTTTGTTTGTTCGTATTTTATACATGACCATACCGTTAATCCGATTGTGATGGGGTTTTTACAAAATGTTCAGGAGATTCCCGGGATGAATATAGGCTACAAAATAGTTGTGATACTCAATTCCTACACGCTTAAAAACCGCCCTTTGTAATGGAAAACGTGAAAAAATTAGCTCTTTGGACGCTTAAATGGCTTACGCTGCCTAAACCATAATAAATACACAAAATTAATGTACACAGAATTAAATATCTAAAAAGCTCAACAGAAAAGTCCCGACAGCATATGTTTATCTCTTACGGATAACTCACAATAACCATTTTTGTCTTTCATTGGTGCCAAGAAGATCGAGACAAGTACGTAGATTCCTGTGCAACCATGGTGGGTATTCTTTTACGGATAACTCACAATAACGAATGTTGTCCTTTAGCTCATTTATGCCAAAAAGATCGAAATAAGTAGATTCCCAGGCAACATCGGGAAATCAGCACGGGAAATCTTAAAAAATTGCGATATACATTTATAACTATTTTTCATTTTACTTACTCGACTAATCATAAGAAGTAAATTAATTTTCGTCTTTCAGCTCATTTATGCCAAGAAGATCGGGATGAGTAGATTCACGGACAACGCCGGGCAAACAGCACGGGGTATCTAAACATAATTACGATATAAATGTTTCCTTCTACTTATTTAACTAAACATAAAACACATTAATTTTCGTATTTCAGCTCATTTATGTCAAGAAGATCAGGATAAGTAGATTCCCGGGCAACGCCGGGTAATCAGCACGCAGTAACTAAAAAATTAATAATGTGTTTTTCGTTATTTAATAAAAATAGTTTTAAGATTTGTTAATAAATTTATCTAATGCCTTGTATAATAAGCGATAGATTAATTCATGATAGTTTATTATTTTCTTTGTATTTTTTTTCTTTCTTTTGTTTTACGTGTAAGAGATTCGAGCTGTTATTCCTTTCTGTATACATTCTATCATTCATTTAATTTTAATTGTATTTAATATTATTGTATTAGTAGACATTATTTTCATTATTATTCAATTTGACAGATAATTAATTGTTTAGTATGTAGGCCTACTATTATTGTATTTTTTGTATTTATATGTAACATGTTTTCCTCACCTGTAAGACAAATGTCAGGAAAACTTTAAGGCCCAAACGGTCCTCGAAATCATATGGCCATCATCATCATGATCATCCTTATCATTATCATCCTTATCATTATCATCATCATCATCATCATCCTTCACTGGTGTGGAAAGCAACGGGAAGCTACCACATCTACACAATTCCCTAGTAAAGCTGCAAGCATAGCATGAAAATGCTGTGATTGCAGTGAAGGACCTGCCTTCGGGCAGACTTATTATGGATGGATATGTAACATGTGTTTGTGCTGGTGAGTGGAAGAGAAGGCCACATGGCCTTAACTCCACCAGGCTAAATAAATCTATTCTAAATCTATTCTATTCTAAACAATTTAAATATATATTTATTTTCCTTTTACTTATTCAACTAAACATAAAAGCACATTAATTTTCATTTATTTAGGCGTAGAAGCGCACGCCGGGTTAGCTAGTAAAGAATAAATTAGAACTTGGTACAGAATAAGGTTAACTGTTTTTCAATATTTAGTTACAATCGTTCTTGAAGTGAATGAAGATCTCTTGAGCTGCGGTCAGAGTAACCAGTGGTCTTGCTGTTGAAAACTGTGATCCGAAGAAGAGGAACATGCCATCCTAAACTCAATTAGTAAAGTTTGGAGTCTGAACAAACAGACATAGCTAGAAGCACACCTTGGAGTAACATCCCTAGCAGGATAGGGATGTGTTCCTACACCGCAGGTCAAACTCTTGAATATATCATACTCTCGAGTACCATCGCATTCTAAATTCTCTCCTGTTTCCAAGCATTATAGTTTTGTGCCTAGAATATGGACACAGAAGAGAACCAGAATATAGACAGTATCAAGTCAAGATTCTTTAGAATATCTTTAAAAAAGTTGTTCTTACATCAACATAATTAATAATAGATTTTACTTATATACAGATTTTCAACGTTTACATACATTTCTGTACCTAGAGTTTTATTTTCCTTCTCCACTCGCCTCTATCCATCCAATTTATGTCCTCCAGTACTCTTGTTCTCATTCCAGGTTTTATTTCCTGCATCCTTGAGTTTCGAAGCCTTCATTTTTTTTTCTTCTTCCACGTGGACATCATTCCAATGTTTTTTTCTAGGTAAACTTTCTTCTTGCCTTCATTTTACATGCCTACATCAATATAATTTCTTATATCTTATATAAACTACTATTGAATAATTAATATTGATTATTTTTCGAATGACATTACTTCTTAGTCCTTCCAATTTTGAACAACTTGCTGGTCTCCTTAAGAAAGCCATTTCCATCGACATAAGTTTTGTTCTAAATTTGTTGAATATCCATGCTTAAGCTCCATATGTGACAGTACTTATCACTATTCAATTATACATTTGTATCTTATTTTTCCTGGTTACGTGCCACTATCTCCTCTACTATTTAATTTTGTACTAGAGCATGCCATCAAATCTTTAGAGGATGAGGAAGGCCTACATCTCAATGGTATAATAAGCTGTTAGTTTATGCTGATGATGTAGTACTATTGGCCGATAGCGAGGAGATACTAAAGGACAACACGCACACATTATTGAGTAACACTAAGAAATTAGGACTGGAAGTAAATATCAATAAAACTAAATACATGGTCACACGTAGAAATGCATTATATAATGGAAATGGACAGCTAATGACTAATGAGGGAAATTTTGAGGAAGTGGCTGAATTCAAATACCTAGGAACAATAATCACAAATAGGAATGAGATGCACAAATAAATTAAACATAGGCTCAGTTCTGGAAATGCGTGCTATTATGCATTGCAGAGACTTTTGATATCCCAACTCCTTTCAAAAAACGTTAAGCTGAAAATATATAAAACTATTATTCTACCAGTTATATTATATGGATGCGAAACATGGACTCTTACTTAAAGGGAGGAAATGAGATTACGAGTTTTTGAGAATAAAGTTCTTAGCAAAATTTTTGGACCTAAGAGAGATGAACAGACAGGTGAATAGAGAAGACTACATAACAATGGACTAAATGGTCTTTATAGGAAGCCAGATATAATAAGAACAGTTCAGTCTTGTACACTGCGATGGGCAGGACATGTTGCGGGTATGGGGAATGAAAAACGTGCATGGAAGCTTCTTGTAGGAAAGCCAGAGGAAACACGCCCAGTTGATAGACAAAGAATTCGGTGGAGAACAACATTAACTATGATTTGAGGGAAGTAGATTATACAGGGAATGATTGGAGAGTATTAGCTCAGGATAGGGATGCCTGGAGAGCTTATGTCCGCGCGGCCATGAACCTACGGGTTCGATAGTGCCAGTGAGTGAGTAAGTAAGTAAGTAAGTAAGTAAGTAAGTACGTAAGTAAGTGCCTGTTCCATTGAACATCATTTAGCGTTCCTGTTATTACTCTGCCTTCATTCAGCTTTAAATCTCAGATCCTTGTCTATCCTCTTTATAATAATAATAATAATAATAATAATAATAATAATAATAATAATAATAAAATAATAATAATAATAAACTGATAATTTTTTAAGATCATAACGTCTTCTCTTTACTAAATTAATTTATCTTTGGATATTGTTTAATCATTTCCTCTGTAAAGTTCAAAATATTACGTTATATCTTTCACTAGCACTATTTTTTGGTTTTTTGTTCATTTTATTTAGAATCAAAGTAATTGAAGCAAATTTGAGAGTTAAAAAAATATATAAACAAAAACCAATATCCTTCAATGTTATATAATTTTTTAATCTTCTTTGCTCTATGCCTACTTTAGGATCCACAAATAAAAATAAGGTAATTTACAATTTTTTAATAACTGATCGATATTTTAAATTGAAAAATAAATGTACCGGAATGATCTTATAACGAATATGACTTTCTTTGGAAGGGACTATCCCGTGCCCTAGATCTATGGTAGGTAAAAAACCTTAAACGTGATATAAAATACCTCCGATCAAAACGTGACGTTTTTCAGCGACTAGATTTGACCTAAGACGGCTAGAATTGTCAAACAGTTTTCTTAGACAAAATATTACATACGTATTTATCTATCTGTACCTTAGTTTCCCACGTGAAGCAAGGGTCCTCTCTTAAAGTAGTTACTTAAAACTAACTCACTGGCACCAACGACCCCATAGATTCATGGCCGCACGGACATAAGCTCTCCACACATCCTGATCCTGAAATAATGTTTTCGAATCATCCCCTGTATAACCTAGATCCGTCGAATTATGGTTAATGTTATTCTTCCACCTCATTCTTGGTCTATCAACTGGGCTTTTTCCCTACGGTTTTCCTACAAGAAGCTTCCATGTTCTTTATCATTCCTACTTCATGGCACATGTCCTGCCTATCTCAATCTACGAGACATAACTGTTCTTGCATAAGTTACTTAATCAAAACGAATTTAATTACGCTTATTTCCCTACAGATATCTCCTCAAAGACGTATCTTCTTGCGTGGAAAAACCTATTAAATTTTGCTCAGAAGCTCTAATTTACGCTCTAAGTTCTTTTACTAGCCCAAAAATCTTCAGACTCGGAACCCTGGGATTAGAGTATCTCCTGGAGAACTTAACACTACAAATCAATCGATCTCAGTTGGATTTCAACACAAGACACTCGGGACCAGAGGCAAGTAACATTACCCTTAGATCACCGAGACCTAACTAACTCACGAGTTTTATAGAATCCATAGGTTCATAGCCGTGTGGACATAAGCCTCCCAAACATCCCTATCCTGAGCTAATGCTTTCTAACTAACCCTTGTATAATCTACTTCCCTCAAATGATGATTAATGCTACTCTCCTACCTCATTTTTGGTCTACCAATAGGGCCTTTTCCCTCAGGTTTTCCTTCAAAAAGCTTCCATGCCCTTCTTTATTTCCCCATTCGTGATCTAATGTTCATAAATATACACTAATTCAAAATAGGCTTATATTAACATTCATTTTGTAAAAAATATTATTTTAAATGCTATTTCTTCTTCTTCTTCGGCTTTCCCACTTATAGGTTTGCGTCTTCAGTTTCCATTTATTTCTATCATTCCAATCTCCTTCTTCCAAATTACTGTCATCCATTATAGTTCTGACATAGGTTTTTCCATTTCCATCTTGATCTGCCAAGTTCATTTCTATCAGGGGGTGAACATTGATATGTCTTTTTTTGCCATCTTTCATTTTCCATTATTTGAACATGGCCATACAATTTAAAAGTTTGATTTTCAATCCTCTTAACAATGGAAGTGGTGACATTCATTTATCTCCAAAAGAATTCATTTCTTATTTCATCCTGCCTTGTTTTTTGAAGGCTTTTCCTAAGATAATCAAATTCAACTGTTCTAATTTTATTCTTTTGCAATTCCTTCAAAGACCAAGTTTCACTTCCATATGACAAAATATTCTGTAATACGCTCTTATAAATTTTCATTTTAGTTTCCTTTGTAATATTTTTATTCCAAATTATTCCATGTAATGTCTTAGCAATGCATTTTTTGCCATTGCAATTTTAGTTTGTACGTCTCTTTTACAAGTACCTAAACCTGTAATAATTATTGACCCAAGATATTTAAAATTTTCACTTTTTTTTATTTTCCCTATTTCGAGAATGAGGATCCATCCACATCCTTACCCAAACACATATATGCTGTGTTCTGTAAATTTATATTCTATCCCCATTTTGTATATTGTTCCATCAGTTTATCATATATCTCACATCATCTTTAAATTACACTGGTCAACATGATTTTTGTCTCATGAGTACCAATAGTTGTATTAATGCAGTTTTATCGTGTTTTCAAATATGTATTTGGAATTTCTCCATCACCCACAGTTTTTTTTATTTCAATTTCAATTAATGGATTTAAATAATTATTTTTTAATAAACTTTTTTCGTCCATTTGTCCATTGTAAAATAAAACAAAATGAGTTAACTCAGGAGATTTCAGCTATGGAAAAGAGATATCAAGGCAAATGGAATCCTAATATTCTGGCCAATTATGGTTGGACCATCAAGAGGGATGCTCCACAGGCGAAATATAGCAGAAAATCGTCATTTCTTACTTTCTAGGTGAGTCCGAATATTCGAATATTGTGTAGTTACGAATGTAGAAATTATTAAAGTGTTTGAAATTATAAATTCCTGTCTCTCGGAAACCTTGCGTGATGGAGAGAAACCTATATTATATTTAAATTCTGGAGAAAAAGTACTATCAGAATCACATATTTTTCTTTCTCAGATTAAAAAAAAAAAAGTTTATTTTTTGTTGCTCAGTGTAGTTACTATTTAATGTACGTAATTTATTAAATTAAAAGGTTGTAATTCCTAAATGTAAATAAAATTATAAAACATTATGTATGCGGAATTATGATTGGAGTGTTATGGTTTTGAACATCAACTCTCCACTAGGGACAAAGTGAGTTTGATACCACTTCTCTAACGAATTGGTAACAACTGAACAAACACGCAGACGTCAAGTGGTTCCACGTGTCCACCTGAGTCGGTCACGTGGAAGTCCACTTGCTTACTTTTGCCATTAATACTTAGTATCATCCACAGAGATTGATCCTCTGCCCACTCTACCGTAACCCCTTGAAACACATGTTCCTGCAGAAACGTCGTTTGATCTTAAACAAATATTTTTATAATTTTCAAATTTGCTATATAAATGTGCTCCAGCACCATTAATTTAACTTAAATTATCAGAATGATAGAGTCGTAGTTGATTAAAAAGTAATAGTATATTTTATTGACATTTTGTTTTAGTAAAACAAAATTACATAGATTTATAATAAAGTGGCAATTCCTACCTCCTTATAATAATAATAATAATAATAATAATAATAATAATAATAATAATAATAATAATAATAATAATAATAATAATAATAATAATAGATAAATAGATATATTCTTCTTTCTTTTAATCCGACCGGCTTATCTCTATTAGATTTCTTATTTTTGTATTTTTTTTTCTGATGGGTGGGAACTGGCCTACCGCACCAATCCTCAACCTGGAGAATCAGGTTTTTTTTTCAGGTGTCCCTCCTTAGATCAGTTGCTTTCATCATAGCTAAGAGCCTGATCTGCACTTAATAAGGAAGAAATTGACACAAAAGATAAGATGAAATGATCCCCTGGCCTCGAATACTCTAATACCATCGGGATCGGAATACAACAAGTGAAAAAAAAAATAATAATAATAATAGCTTATGTCCGCGCGGTCATAAACCTACGGGTTCGATAGTGCCAGTGAGTAAGTAAGTAAGTAAGTAAGTAAGTAATAATAATAATAATAATAATAATAACAATAACAATAATAATAATAATAATAATAATAATAATGCCAACAAGAATGGAAAAATCATCTGTGAAGAATGGAAAGAAACAGACTTCCATAATTGGTGTTCCAATATACTCCAACTGGACATAGGGATCAAGGAAGACCAAAACATCGGTGGAAAGATCAACACCATCTTCGTTAGATTTACCGTCAAAAGTCACATGGCCTAAAACGAATTTGTTCATGATGATGATGATGATGGTGATTATGATAATAGTAATAATAATAATAATAATAATAATAATAATAATAATAATGATAATGATAATAATAATAATAATAATAATAACTATCTTTAGGTAACATAGCCTAACTAAAGTGAAAATTTGGTACCTGAGCCGGTATCTGGATTCAATATCCTCTGATTTATGCCCTGATGCCTCACCATTGAGATATTCGTATAGGGAATTGTCGTTATATAACACTGAGCAACAAAAAATAAACTTTATTTTTGTCTCAGTAAGACAAATATGTGATTCTGATAGTATTTGTTCTTCTGAATTCAAATATGATATTGGTTTTTTTCCATCACGATTTTCCGAGAGACAGGCATTTATAATTTCAAACACTAATATTTTCTACATTCGTAACTACACAATATTCTAACATTCGGATTCACCTAGAATGTAATAAATGGCGATTTTCTGCTATATTTCGCCTGTGGAGCATCAATCTTGATGGTCTAACAATAATCGGCCAGCATATTATTCCATTTGCTTTGATATATCTTTTCCATAGCTGAAACCATTTGAGTTAGCTCATTTGGTTTTATTTTACAATGGACAAATGGACCAAAAAACGTTTATTAAAAAGTAATTATTTAAATCCATTAATTGAAATTGAAATAAAAAAAACTGTGAGTGATGGAGAAATTCCGAACACATATTTGAAAACACGATAAAAAACTGCATTAAGTACAACTATTGGTACTCATGAGACAAAAATCATGTTGACCAGTGCAAGTGGTTTAAGACAGATAACCAGGTTTTGACACTTTTGAATCCAGAGCTAGGCGGACATAAGCTTATCGCATTTCTTTACTCTGACATAACATAATATGGCGTAGCATAGAGATCACAGTAACGCAAATATCTGTAACAGCATAGATATAGGCTTAGAGAGCACTAAACCAAGAGAGATTTGCAGAGAGGTCGCTTCAAGTATACTCAGATGTATAGGGCAATACTTCACATGAGGTAAGATATCGATCGAGTCTCGGTTTCGAGATGCCTTTTTAAAGGAAGCATCTGACAGGGTGTGAAAACCGCATGTCTCCAATTGCAGACATGTGGGGAGACCACTGACATCAAGAGAGACGTAATCCATGTCCCTTGATGTGTACAGGAGAACCACGAAACTTGTACGCGTCACAAATACTGCATTTTAATTACATCACTCAAGCATTTCAAGTGGTTTGTTTCACACTATCTAATTTCAGTACTTTAAGATTATACAAAAAGGCCGGAAAATGAAATATCACAATACCACATGCTGTTAATATTCACAAACACAGACGAAATTTTCGAAAAATCCAAGAAGCAAGTCCTCCGGTAGGGACTTTAAGCCGTGTGTCCCGAGTCTGAAGATTTTTAGGCTTGTAAAATATCCTTAAGCCTCAATAAAGAGGCCAATAAGCAACATTGATCGACGTCAAAGTCCTAGTAATATCTTAGTTTCCTGTTAGATGTCTCATTGGGTCGATGTGTTGACTGCATGCCATCCATGACATCTACGAGCAAATAAGGCATCTAAAAAATTAAATTAGTCTGGTAACTCCTTTCAAAGAAGAAATCATATAGCTCACTGTTATGAAGTATTCTCCATTCGCCTGTCTGTTCATCTCTCTTTGGTCCTATAATTTTCCTAAGAATTTTTCTCAAGTACTGGTACATTAATAATAATAATAATAATAATAATAATAATAATAATAATAATAATAATAATAATAATAATAATAATAATAATCATCATCATCATCACTAGAGGGATTAGGCAATTGCCCGTTCCGACTTCATATTGCATCAGCCCAACGTCTTCTAGGTCTTCCAACATCACGCCTTCCTCTTGCTTGATAATTTCTTGCTAACAATGAATATCTCTCCTTACTCATTCCATCCATGTGATCAAGCCATTTCTGTCTGTAATTCGTGACTTTATCCAATAAAGACTGTACTTTCAATTCTTCTCTTATATCCTCATTTCTTATTCTATCAAGTCTTGTACATCCTTTTACTTGTCTTAGGAACCGCATCTCTGCCGTCTGTATTCTATCCTTCTGTCTTTTCACTGGAGCCCAAGTTTCACATCCATACAATATTGTGGGAACCGCCATAACATTATACATTTTTATCTTGGTTTCGTTTCTAATTTTATTTTTGAATGTTCTCTGCATTGTTCCACACACCGTCTGAAATTTATTTATTTTGGAGTAAATATCTCTTTCCACATTGTAGCCAACATCACAGCCCAAATATTTGAAACTAGACACCTGTTCTATACTTTGATTTTCTAAAATAATTTTGGATCTCACTGGATCTCTTCCTCTAAAAGCCATGGTCTTTCGTTTTCCTTACAAAAATCTTTAGATCGTATAATTTACATATTTCATTTAATGCATGCATTGATTTCTGTAATAATAATGTTTTATTTAAACTGGGAGGGTTAAGGCCATAAAGCTTCTCTTCTGTTCAGTCAGCGTAAAATAACAAAAATACTTAATACACAAGGTCTTTATATAGCTGCTTGCGTGTCTTTGTGTCTTACAGACTTCTAAACCACTCTTCCAAAATTATAGAAAGTTGTATATACACCAAGTACGCCGAGTGTTCAGCTACTATCTATTACGCTCTAAAACCATTAGGTGTAGAAGTTCACCTGAAACGAAAATTAATAATTTGGTCTAACGATCGCAATTTACGATGTTTCACAACGAAAATAAGAATATTGACTCTTTAGCAAACCGCCATGTTTGATTAGACGCAATGCATATCTTCGTGTTTACTGTACACATTTTCAGGTACGGCAAGTGTTTAGCTCCTATTATGCCCTAAAACATTAGGTGTATGAGTTTAATTGAGACGAAAATTTATAAATCGTTCTTAATTTATTTATGCGTGGCACCGCACGTCGGGCATTAGCTAGAAACATAAACACAATTACAGATCTCTATACAAGGGGATTCATCTCATCTCATCCCTCGATCCTGCCTGAGTTGGACACGAATTGAGGATATTTACTTCATTTATATATATATATATATATAATTAAAATTGTGTTGAATCAAGTCAATACGAGTACTATTAGGGAAGTACAAAATCAGATATAATTAATTAATTAATCTATTGAAATATGTCTACCAACTACAAAAGAAAGAGATTTAATATATTATAAAGGTAGCTAGTGTTTAGCAGTCCCTGATTACTCGAGGTAAAAAATTTCAGAGTCTAACACTTGATGCAGTATAGGAATTATAATAATGGGAGGCTCTCTGGTTGCAGTGATGAACAAATAAAACATAACAATCGTTTCTCAATTGCTTTGAAACATCGCCATTTACATTAAATATATAAATATTTTAAAATAACTATATTTAAATAATGATTTGTGACTAAACAGCTTAATTTTATCCGTTAAATAGTCCTAACAAATGCCACTCTTGATTTCCAAATTATCGATACATTCACGACTCATGAAGTGGCATTACTTTTGATAATTTTTCACATACCGCAATAACAAATTGTGTTTCAATTTTTCATTATTTGCATTTATTTAGGTGGCATGGTGATATAGAATGCCCCAAGGTTGAATAAAAATAAACTATTTCACGTTATAAAAACTTATTTTTAACCGTTGTGATACAATTTTTATTTCATTTTACTAATTGGCAGTATTGATTGAGATGATTTTTATTTGTTTCATTGTTACAAGTTATAATTGAAACTTCTGGCTGCACAGTAACTATGGGGCTGATTTCTATGACCTAAAAGTATATATACAGTTATGACTTAAAAAAGGGTTTAAACATGACTCAAAAAGACAAAAAATATGACAATCTATTAAGCATTTTATACTAATTTTTCATACTACAATGCACTTAACCAAATTTTCACCATGCAGTGAATGCGGGGTTGTAATGGTCCAGTGTTTGAAGGAATTTCCAAGAATAAAAATCAACTTTTGAACAAGTGACATACAAAATATTGGTTATTTAAACTTGGCTGACCTTTAAAAATTCTCGAAATATGAATAAAGTCTGACTTCAATATATAAATTAGAACAAATATGATAAAATATGAGAAATGTGATTTCTAAGACACAATAAAATTCACTAAATTTTCATCAGAAGACCTATCTGTATATATCTTCATTTATTTACTCGAAACTCCAAATAAAGATTTAAAAAATATGACATTTCATAAGAATCCGCCCCTATTTATTACTTTAAGTTTATAACTAACTAACAACTAACTCAAAATAGGGCATATAGGTTTTTTGTGGCAGAGTGGATATAAGCCATTCAAATAAAATGAGATAGACATCCGAAAATCAGCTAAATCCATTAGAAATTGGGAGTTTATCTGAAATCTTGCATTTAAATTCGCTCTAGCGGCCGCCATTTTGTTTTTCTTAAAAGTAACTAATTTCTTATGATTCAATTAAAAAAAAAGAAATATATATTCCGTAAACTAGCAAAACCAGACCTTAAATTCGACTTGGTGAGAAATCAGCCTACTCTAGATTGGATGATGGAGTTTCCTGAAATCGGACGAAGAGATATGTTAATGGACTAAATTACAATGTTGTTGTTGTTGTTTTCAAATGACTGGAGTTTGGTTTACACCATTGTTCCTCTTGCTTCCCAATAAAGTCCTGCGATGTCTTTCTTGTCCTTTTTCTCGGGGTCTAGTCGCCTGCAGTATAGCAAGTCGTCCTTGCTTAGAAGAACATTTTCTCCACACAAGGAGCATCCCATAGTTCCAGGGACAATCCGCATTCAATGAAGGTGGTCATCCAGACAGTCAAGACCCGTTTCTAATCTGAAGAGAGCTACTGCTCTTCTTCTATTGAGGTGTTTTTTTTTTGTTTCAGCATATTTCGCTATGTCTTCATATTTCTTATTTTGAAATTCTTTTATATTCTGTTCTCTTCTTTTGATATGTATTTTCTGTTTTAGCTCCTGTTGTCTTCATTGTATCAGCATATTTTGCTATATCTTCATATTTCTTATTTTGAAGATCTTTTATAGTCTATTCTCTTGTTTTGAGATGTATTTTTTAGCTGCTGTTGCGTTCTTTGTAGGGATATCTCTTTTGTTGTCCTCAGCCTGATTTTGGAACATTTCTTTGCTAAGAAGTCCACTCGTTCATTACCCAGTAATCCCACATGCGACGGTACCCACTGTAATACAATGTGTTTACCTAGATCCATAATGTAGAAACCTAAACCCTCTGATCGCGTCCGCCATAATGCCAGACCGAGATATGAGATGAGATTGAAAACCCTATTATAGAATATCTGTGAAGAGGGTGTCGGCTGATAAGGGCTTCGCACCATCACAAGGGCAGATGAAATAAATGGATGCCTTGAGTTTGGAGAAGTGGTAGAATAAAATTTCTGACATCCAGAAAACGAGAAAACCTAGATAAATACCTGCTACCTGACCTGTAATCAAATGCTCCATCATGAACCCCACATGGAAGTATCGAGAAATGAGCTCTGAACCAGAGTTGAAGGGCGAGTACCTAACCATTTGCGCTACGGAGCCGTCTATCTATACTGTAGTAAAAAGGCAAAGCCACCTAAAAACAAGACAGGATAAAATAAGAAAATGATTATTTTGGAGAGAAATGAATGTTACCACATCGGTTTAAGAGGATTGAAAATCAAATGCTTAAATGGTATGGCCATGTACAAAGAATGCAAAATGAAAGATGGCCAAAAAATATATACCAATGGTCACCCCCGGGAAGAAATAAACGTGGCAGACCAAGATGGAAATGGAAAACCTATGTCAGAACTATAATGGATGATAGGAATTTGGAAGAGGGAGATTGGAATGATAGAGATAAATGGAAACTGAAAACGGCAAACCTATAAATGGGGGAAAGGCGAAGAAGAAGAAAGAAAAAGACAAAGTCATCTCACTATAGGCCATAAGAGGCCCTTGGGGTAATAGGATGTTAAGGCTCGCACTTTTCTAGAAAATTGGCACTTGATAAGAGCCGGATTGTCAGCCCTGTGTGACAGCCGCCTTTACCCCAGAACAAGCGTCTGGTATTAATTTTCATTAGAACCTGAGTCGATCCCAAAGTCATGGCGTGGCTTTAAGATTTGGCTCAGTTTACAAATCCTGACCCCATCAAGACTAGAACCCTAAACCCTCTGGTTTGTAGCGTATTACCTTAACCATCTATACTACGGCGTGCCTTCCTATCTATCTCTAATGACATAGCCCATTGTCGAGTCATAGCCTCTGCATTGTTAGGAGTTACTAGATAAGTTAATTTTTAGTTATCTTATTTGTTTATGCGCAGTTACCGATCGGTTAAGGCAAGAAGCCTTAGCGTAGAGCTTACGGGACTTGCGTTGGTTCGAGTCCCCATGGGGGAAGACATTTTCTTATAGAATTTCGACCAGTTTGGGAACGGTGCTCACCCAACATCGTCAGGCATTTGGGTAGCTACATAAGTTGCGACTCCAGGTTGAGAAGACCAGCTCCGGGACTTGAGCTGGTTCGAGTCCCCAATGGGGAAGAAATTTTCTCATGGAATATTTCGACCAGTATGGGACCGGTGCCCACTTAGCATTGTGAGGCATTTGGATAGCTACAATAAGTAGCGACTCCAGATTGAGAAGACCAGCCATAAAGGCTGGGAGACCCGAAATGCTGACCACGTGCCACCCCTACACTGGCTTATGATCGTCTACCTCCGTGATTAACACATGTTGACGTGAGGCCAGCAGCCAGATGGTAGGCCAAAGGCCTTCTAGGCCTGTCGCGCTTGGAGGTTTTTTTATTAGCTCATTGAGATATCTAACAGGCAACTAACAGCCAGATGGTAGGCCAAAGGCCTTCTAGGCCTGTCGCGCTTGGAGGTTTTTTTATTAGCTCATTGAGATATCTAACAGGCAACTAAGGTATTACTAGGACTTTGAGGTTGGCAAATTTTGCTTAGGGGCTTTTTTATTCAGACTTAAGGATTTTTACGAGCGTGAAAATCTTCAGACTCGCGACCCACGGCTTAACCCTTAAATTAAAAATGTGTCCTATTGGATACATTGATTTAATTTATTTAATATTGTTTTTAGAATAGAAAAACTAACGAGTAAAAGTTACTTAAATTTATGTCAAATTACGCAATAATGTATAATGATAACTTAGTTTTATATGAATTTATTTTCCTTACGGTCCGGAACATCTAATAACTGGCACGAGAAAATGTTGTATTGACAATTTAAGGGCTAAAGTCCCTCTCGGAGAAATTGCTCCTTGGAATTTTCCGTTCTAACAAAATCCATCGACCCCGGCCGGGTTTGAACCCGTGACCCTCTGAACTAGAGGCAAGGAGCGTGCCCTCCTACACGTTAGTAAATGTTCTAATTTATAACCATGGACTCAGTTGGTTACGTAATACTTTTGATTGTAATAGTAAAAGGAAGAAAATGGGGTGGATTTAATGGATGCACACAGAATATGAATAACTACATATAGGGTTGTATAGAATCTCCACACAGAAAGGTCCTGGCTTCGGCGTCAACATAATGGAAGCGAGACGCAATGAGAACGTCAAAGAGAATGGAGTACAAAGTAAACTGAGTGTTTGCATTGCCTCCGTGACCTGGGACTCAAATCTAGCAGTTCTGCATGTACTGTTGGTTTGTGTGAAGAAGCTTTCTCACAATGATTGCTTAACATTGCAGCATGCATTACTGCTGTAAGTACAAATTACCCCAAGACCAATTTACATAGGTGAGCTCCAGCAAATTGCACAAAACTCATTTAAGTACAATGTAACTTTAACTGTGTCACATACAGTGACGTCACACTACAGAATTTGGCGTATAAATGTTGCTCAAGTAAAAGCATGCCTCCTACTGCATTTCTCGAGCTTCGAATTCCACACACTAGGAGAATAAATGGCGTGACAAGCCACATGGCCTTATACTCTGAGCTTCTGACTGCTCATCGGGTTTGATTTCCGGTCAGGCAAAATTAATTTTCCCTTAAAGATTATACTATCTAACTAACTAACTCACTGGCACTATAGAACCCGTAGGTTCATGGCCGGGCGGGCATAAGCTCTACATACATCCCTATCCTGAGCTAATGTTTTCCAATCATTCCCTGTATAATCTACACCTGGTGCGACAGGCCTACAAGGCCCTTAGTCTACCAACCGGCTGCTGGCCTCACATCCACATGTGTCAATCACAGAGGTAGATGATAATCAGCTAGTGTAGGGGTGACATGTGGTCAGCATGTCGAGTCCCCCAGCCGTTATAGCTGGTTTTCTCAACCTGGAGCAGCTACTTATTGTAGCTACCCAAATGCATCACGATGCTGGGTGGGCACCGGTCCCATACTGGCCGAAATACCATGAGAAAATTTCTTCCACCATGGAGACTAGAACCAGCGCAAGTCCCGTACTGCGCCAAGGCTTCCTGCCTTAACCACTCGGCTACGGCGCGGGACCCCTGTATAATCTACTTCCCTCAAATCATATTTGATGTTATTCTCCCACCTCATTCTTGGTCTACCAACTGGACATTTTTCCACTGGTTTTCCTACAACTTCCGTGCCTCTCATTCATTCCCCATTCGTGCCACATGTTCTTACCCATCGCAGTCTACGAGACTTAACTGTTCTTATTATATCTGGCTTCTCCCTTATATACTAGTGTGGTACAATATGGTCTGGAATATAAATTAAGTGGCTCAACAGTGCATTACCTTTCCCTCCATTCCCCATAGTACATTCTTGTATTACTGTTACTCTATGTACTTCTTCTGTCTTTAATGACATTTTGTAATATTATAAACGTTTTTCAGCGATATTTATAACATTATTTTACACGTGAAAACTGAAATTTCTCCCCTGCTTCCCTAAATGTGCAGCCGCAAAAGGCACGAGTGTCTCTTCAGGGCGTATTTTAAATTAAGATTATTTCTGGGCTCTACCGGTGTGAAGGATAAGGAATTCGATGATCAGTAACAATGAGTTGTGTAATTAATTAAAATAGGGTTTATTTTGTTAGCCTCTTATGAACAACACAATATTCACAACAACTTAGTAATATCTTCAAGGCTACTTGAACAAATCTAGACTTCCCTAGTATATTTTACGTATGATACATTGATTCACACTTTTAGGTAATAATATGGGAGCAACAGGCTCCTCTGAATAATCGTAATATGTTTTCAATAAGGGAGCTACTTGCTCTTCTCTGTATGCACTCGTATGGGAGCCACTGGCCACACACCGTGTGTGTATCAACTACTAACCACACTGTTAACAATAAAATTTCTTGGCCTTTTATATTCATTTCCCAAGGAAGTTTTAAAATTGGCTCAAGTATTCCTTTTAACAAAATTTATTGTTTTGAATATTTGACCTTATTCAACACGTCAATCAAATCTACACTTTTATAATAAACAGTAGTTTTGCTTCGCTAGGTACATGTACTTGCCAACCCCGTGAGTTACGGTTAACCACTGTATAACAATAGCTTATTGTGTGGTCCCAAATAATAACCAAATTAATTTTAATTACAGGAATTACCCCAGTTTCAAATGTTATATGGTCTATTAAAAAGATTTCAAATGCCTACATCCTAAGATATTCTATAATATGAACAAATTCTAGAATATGAAACAAAGAATTGTTATCTATATTAATTAAATATCTTACACTACGCAGAAGCGTCCAACGTTTCTCCAGTTTATTTTGTATAACCACTGGTCAACATGATTTTTGTCTCATGAGTACCAATAGTTGTACTTAATGCAGATTTTTATCGTGTTTTCAAATATGTATTCGGAATTTCTCCATCACCCACAGTTTTTATATTTCAATTTCAATTAATGGATTTAAATAATTATTTTTTAATAAGCGTTTTTTCGTCCATTTGTCCATTGTAAAATAAAACCAAATGAGTTAACTCAAATGATTTCAGGTATGGAAAAGAGATATCAAGGCAAATGGAATCTACTATGCTGGCCGATTATTGTTGGACCATCAAGAGGGATGCTCCACAGGCGAAATATAGCAGAAAATGGTCATTTCTTACTTTATAGGTGAGTTAGAATGTTCAAATATTGTATAGTTACGAATGTAGAAAATATTAAAATGTTTGAAATTATAAATGTCTGTCTCTCGGAAACCTTGCGTGATGAAGATAAACCGATATCATATTTGAATTCAGGAGAAACAATACTATCAGAATCACATATTTTTATTTCTGAGAGAAAAAAGATTTTTTTTGTTGCTCAGTGTAAATAGCGACTAAAATGTATTATAATTTAAAACTTAAAACATGTATTTCGTTACTCCTCCTACACATACATTCGCAATTGCTTGTTGAAATAAAATTAGAAACTTCACAGGGACTATGATAATCTCACTTCGTAAAACATGATGTCAGTTGCCACAAGTATCATTGTTTTTAATTTATTTCAGTATATGCTATGTGGGAAGTAGATTATACAGGGAATGATTGGAAAACATTAGCTCAGGATAGAGATGTACGGAGAGCTTATGTCCGGGCAGCCATGAACCTACGGGTTTGATTGTGCCAGTGAGTAAGTAAGTAAGTAAGTAGGTACACACAGTTTATGTATACTACGAAGAACTGTATAATGTCATTCTTCAATTACTGATAAAAAAAACGTACATTTTATGAATAATTATTAAAGATATTTTCTGTTTATATATATATAGTGTTCTGCCCGAGGACAGATCTTTCATTACAATCATATCATTTTCATGCAACCTTTGCAGCTTTACTAGGTAATTATAGGTGTGGTAGCTTCCCGTTGCTTTCCACACCGGCGAACGATGACGATGATGACCCGATGATTTTCGGGGAATGTTGGGCCCTAAGCTTCCTGACACATTTGTCTTAGAGGTGAGGAAAAACCCGGGGAAAAAATCTCACCCAGGATATATATATATATATATATATATATATATATATATATATTGCAGATTTTCGGCCTCTGGCCACTGATTCCGACGTTTCGGCATGATCCCACATGTCATTATCAATGAATGATAAGTTCAAGTCACAGGTTTAGGTCTTATATAATTAAACATACAGAGTTTTCGCTGTGGTCCGTTTCCGAAGGTGTTTAACTACATAAGAACTAAACTTTGGATGGGTGTACGTCTTATTCACACACACACACACACATATATATATATATATATATATATACTAGAAGTCCCGGCCACGCGTTGCTGTCTTTCAGCCAGATTACTTAAAACTAATACTTACACACGAAATTAATAATATTGAAAATAAAATAAACACTGAACACACTTATTATGAAATAATCAATATTTGTAATTCAATTGAAATTCGCGGTTGCAACAAAAAGCACAGCCATGTGGATCTCTCTTCTGTTAAATAATAAACCAATTACCTTATTAAATTATAGCTCGGGACCCAGCTCCGTGTGTCTGAAAGGAATTTGCAGGACTCAGCTGTTGGTACTATGCAAAGCAGAGAAGTGTACCTCCACCACACTTCCCCCTGCAAACACACAGAGCTTGGATCCGAGCTGTACCTTACACCGCCATCGGTTAGAATCGTATGGAACTCAGAGATCATTATAACTCTTTGTTAAATAATAAACAAATAATTTGCAATAAAATATAATGCGACTATAAATTTAGTTATAATCTACCCTATGTCTCAAGTTGTATCAAACTGCACACAGTGTGCAAAATTTTATTAAAATCGGTTCAGTAGTTTATGATTCCATCGCGGACAAACAACGTGACACGAAATTTATATATATATATATATATATATATATATATATATATATATATATATATAAGCTTACCACTGAATTCACCCATATTAGTCATACCGACTTGACAAAACTCACAATATTTTTATTCCTCCTAGTAATTCGTAAATTCCCTTTTTGATCTTATTCTCCAATGGTCATTTATACACGCTGAGCCATATATGCTACTCACAATTTTCCTTTCGAAGACATGAAGATGATTTTCGTCTCCTGTTTTTGTTGCCCAAGTTTTTGCACTATAATGTACAAAAACTGGGTATATTGAAGGGTCTTATATAACCTAAGTTTAGTTTTTTAGATAAACTTTCGATTTTAACGGATAAAGGAAATTAAACCGTATTTCCCAACAATATTGATATTTTTATTTATATTCAAAGTCACCAGATTGTCTCACGACATTTCTGACTTTCTCTTCTAGCATTGGCAGAATTGTAATTCACTTCTGAAGATGGGACGCCTGGAAGGCAGTGCTACTTTATCCCGATGGTATGATAAATAACAAATGATTATGAAGCATCAGGAGAGCCCTTAAACCTAAAATTAACATGAATTTCAGACTATCGACGACTTTACTTTGAAGACAAATTCCTATGGTCCTACCCTAGACTGCCATAACTGTCGTCAGAAGCTCTTTGGGCACAAAGCAGCCTGGAGGCGGGTCTTCACGTTTTTATATAATTTTATATTAAGTTTACATGGCATTTGATATAACTTCTTCTTCTTCTTCTTACAAAGATTAAATCTATTGGTTCATTCCAACTATTTTAAAATTTTACAAAGTGTTGGCAGTTCCATCTCTTATCTATGGATGTGAAACCTGGACATTAACAAAGGCAGACAGTAAACAAATAGAGGCTGCAGAAATGAAGATATTGAAAGCAATAGTAGGATACCAAAGGACCGATAAAAATAAAAACGAAGATATAAGAACAGAACTTAATATATTTAATATCTGTAAAATAATAATATACTATCAAAATGCTTACCTTCAGCACGTATTACGAATGAATGAACAGCGCATACCAAGAAGAATGTATAATTATAAGCCAAAAGGGAGAAGATTGTTGGGAAGACCATTGAAGAGATGGAAGGGCCAATTCGATCTATAAAGAGATCGGAACAGGCCATTGGGCTTAATCCTTGTTGTTGATGATGATGAAAATGGTTCATTCCGACTCCAAGTATCATAGCTGTTATGTCCATCTCTTTCTTGGGCGTCCCCGATATAATTTTTTCTATCCTTGGTTGATAGTTCAGACTTTTCCAAGGCAATCTGTTGGTATCCATTCCGCAGACATGTTCATTCCATTTTCTCCTGTACTCTTATATCTTATCTGTCAGACTGGATATTTGTAGTTCTTTTCGAATATCTTCTCTTCATTGTTTTATCCATTAAAGTATACCCTGCCACAAATCGTAAATATTTCATTTCTGCGGATTGCTAATGTAACTTATTACACCCTATAAATCTTGTGACTTTTGTTAAGTAACGGTGATTTAGGTAAGGAACTATCAAAGGCTTAGCTTATCTGAAATTCTAGTTGTTTCCTGGGAAGAGAGCGAATCGTATTCTTGAACTCAACCTCCAACTCCAAGATTACATCCAGTTGGTAGAAATCCTCAGCTCTGGGATTTACAGTAACCCCTTTATACACATAACAACTACCAAAGCCACAAAACAAAATGCCCTATTTTAAGTTGTTTTTGGTGTTTTGTGGGTGTGACTGGTTAACGTCCTATATTCTACATTAACGTTTTATGTCTGCGGTGTTTGTTCAAGGGAAAAAGAGGGTGAGAATGAGGAGGCTTTTGGGGATGTTAGGGGAAAAGTAGGAAGTGAGGTTCTACTTATAAAGGTGTGTTGTATGTATGTTAGTGGGTGGTAGAGAAGTTAATGTTATCAGTGAAGTAATTTGCATGTTTGTAAGTCGCTAGGACCCCTCCTCACGGTGATAAAGTATGACCCTTATCTGTCTCTCCCCATCTTCGTCTATCTCTTTTTCTTCCTCCTATTTATCTCTTCCTATTCCAACACTTATATCCTTTCTGTTCCTCTAGTTTATATTCGCTAACTTCTTAGACTTTTTTTATTGCAGAGCAATAATTTTATTCCTTTTCCTTAAGAATAATAATGTCCGCACTTAATGAAGAAGAGAAATTTACGTGCAGTTTTTTTTTTTTTTTACTCCTAGCTAGCTCGAATAACTGGGTTTAACATTTGTTAGGTCAAAGGTGCACCTTTATAGATCGTGAAGATTCTAAGTTACATTGGTGCTATTATGTCTTACGGCTACTTCACACTCACAGCCAGTCTTCTTTGTGACACTGAAAAGTCCACGAAAGAAGCTTACAGCTCAATAAAACTCATTCTGAATTTAATTTTTGTTAAAATATACTGTGCAGTGTCACATGATGAAACGTGTATCTGATATGGCTTTACGTTATCAACATCATCATCCGGTATCAAGGCAGCTACAGCCGTCTTCCGGAAACCAAACGCCATTCCTCTCTGTCCATCCATTGATCTTCCTCAATTCCTCTAATATTCATAGCTGTTTATACCCCTTCTATCCAAGTTTTCTTCGGTCTTCTTCTCTTCCTCCTTTCCATTCGGATCCATTCCATAACAATTTTAGGCAATCTTTTTTCTGGCATTCTTTTCACATGGCCATACCACTGTAGTCTTTTCTTTTCTATAATGTCTATGATGTCCGGCTCCTCTTGTACACCCATGATTTCCCTTATTTCCTTATTCCGTATTCTACCCAATCTAGATTTTCCAGCTGATCTCATTATAACATCCACTTCTGTACTTAAAATTAATTATTTTCATTTCCTTGGCAGGAATTTGTCAGACTTCAGCACCATATGTTAAAATGCTCTGAGTTATGGTTTGATATATTTGTAATTTTCTATTCTTTGTAATATTTTTGCTCCACCAAACAGAGTTTAAAGCATTTATTGCTTACTTTGTTTATGCGATTGCTTTACGTTTATATATATAATCCTACAATGGATGCCAATTGATAGAAGAAGAAGAGGACGGCCAGAAATAATATGCATTGGTGTTGTTTAGAGCAGGAAAAGGAACGGACAATAACGATTGGAATGACAGAGAGGTGTGGAGGAGAATGGCAGTAGATTAATTGGGCGCAGGAAGATGTGAAACCTGCTAAATTTTATATATATACATACACACACACTACTGTAGCTAATATATGGTATGATAAGAAGAATAAATGCCTGGACGGGATTCGAACCCGGGACTCTGAGTCTGTACCTCAGCGTGATATCCATTACACCACCAGGCGAATCCAATTCAAACACTTATTTTTCTTATATATATATATATATATATATATATATATATATATATATATATATACATACACTACTGTAGCTAATACCCGGCGTGCGCTGCTACACCTAAATAAATGAACATTAATGTGCTTTTATGTTTAGTTGAATAAGTAAAAGGAAAAATAATTATATATTTATACTGTTTAGATATACCCCGTGCTGATTACCCGGCGTTGCCCGGGAATCTACTTATCCCGATCTTCTTAACATAAACGAGCTAAAATATGAAAATTAATGTGTGTTATGTGTAGTTCAGTAAAAAGAGGGAAACATTTTTATCGTAATACTCTTTGGATACCCCGTGCTGTTTACCCGGCGTTGTCCGGGAATCTACTCATCCCGATCTTCTTGGCATAAATGAGATGAAAGACAAAAATGAATGTACTTCTTATGATTATTTGAATAAGTGGAATGAGAAATAATTAAAAATGTATATCGTAATTATTTTAAAATTCCCCGTGCTGATTACCCGGTGTTGCCCGGGAATCTACTTATCTCGATCTTCTTGGCATAAATGAGCTAAAAGACAAAATTCGTTATTGTGAGTTATCCGTAAAAGAATACACGCCATGTCCTGCTATGCTTGCACAGGAATTTAGATACTTGTCTCGATCTTCTTGGCATCAATGAAAGACAAAAATGGTTATTGTAAGTTATCCGTAAGAGATAAACGTGTGATATGGCGAATTTTTTTTGTAGAGCTTTTTGAGATATTCAAATCTGTGTGCATTAATTATGTGTATTTTGTATGGTTTAGGTAGTGTAAGCCACTTAAGCGTCCAAGGAGCTACTTTTTTCACGTTTTTCTGAACATTTTGCAAAAAACCCCATCACAATCAGATCAACGGTTTGGCTGCGCATAAAGTACGAACACTCAAACAAACACACATTCATTTGTTATATATTAGAAGACATATATATTTATTTATCCACTGTTGCATCATGTCAATTTTAGAGTACTTTATCATCTATATTTGTTATTCAGAGGTTCTTATCCTCTCCTGATCTATTTCCAGGTTTCTCTTCAGCATGAATTGATATCTTCACGCCAAGTTGTCCGTGCTCCCCACATCCTTCCTTCCAGACTCAGACCATCTAACGATTTTCTTTGGTGATCTCTGATGTGACATCCGTTGCACATACTCTTACCAACATTAACATAATGATTATTATAATCTTGAAGCAAGACCGCAAGACCGGAAAGTGTGGAGAAAAGAAAAGTATATTTTGGTCGAGGATACCTGTATAAATAACATAAACAATCCTGAAATAATAATAGTAATAATAATAATAATAATAATCTCGAAGTTTACAATTTACTGTACCATGATATTGATGTTTGCTGCTCGCCTATAAGAAACTAAATCTGATGTAATTGTTGCTATATTTTTGACCATACGAGTCTCTATGGGGTCAGGATTTTTAAACTGACCCATACCTTCTAGCGGCACCATGACCTTAGGGTCGACTCAACCTCTAACGGAAATGAGTTCCAGATTCTTTTTATGGGTGTAAAGGCGGCCGTCACGCAGTGCTGACAACCCGACTGACATCAAATGCCGATTGTCTAGAAGAAGTGAGAGACTTAAACTGCAACTATCCCAAGGACCTCCTACGAACATAGGCTTTACTTTATCTTTCTGACCTGATAAGAGTATAATTCTCTGTTGTTCCTATTTTTAGCATCCATTTCTATATCATTAATCGTCTTCCTCATACATTCCCTCTTTTATTCTTTAAAAACCTTGAGGTTACCATTCTCATCAAACAATTTTTTATTTTGCCTCTGTTTTAAATAACCTACGCTTGCTGATGTTGATAATTTAATATTATCTGTAATAATTGTTTCTTTTTTATCACTTTCATATGAAAATTTCAGTATTTAAAATCTATTAGCAACTTTTATCTGGTATTTTTGCCCCACTAGGTGTATTTCTTCAGTTTAACAATTTGCAAAGTGTATATTTAGAATGGATATACATGAATAAATTAATAAATGAATGGAGAAAAACACAACGAGGATATATACCCATCAACAGGAACCTCAAACTCGATGCTATTCTTTTTGCAGACGATTTAGCTCTTCTGGCACTTTCCGAAAATGATTTTCAACGATCAATTTATAATTTACAAAAAATAGGTGCCAAATTTAATATGGAAATATCAATTAACAAAACTAAAATTATGGCATTTCATGGGAAGGACCCCATACAAAGTAAAATCTGTCTCCAGAATAAAATTTTAGAGAGATCTAATCAATTTAAATATCTTGGATATTATCTCTCTATCTGGGATCAAATGGATATCCCTGAAAAAATTACTAGTTATAATAAAAGTTTAGGAATTATTAATCAAGTTATGAAACCATCCCTTGTACAAAAAAAAACACCAGATTACGTTTATATAACACTTTGGCTAGACCAGTGTTGACCTATGGTAGTGAAGCATGGACACTAAAAAAACAACATGAAAGCAGAATAACGGCTTGTGAAATGATGGGATCGGAAAAGGAACACCGATATCTTAAAAGAATTGAAGACTACGCCAATTTTGGAATATATTAAACAGTACCAACTAAATTGGAAACACCATCTTGAAAGAATGAGTTCAAATCGGATCCCCAAAGCTGTTTATAATTATATACCAAGAGGACGAAGATCACTGGACCGTCCTATGAAATGCTGGAGGGAAAATTTTCTATAGGATCGTAACAGGCCTTGGCCTAATACTTGGAAGGAAGAAGAAGATATTTAGAATGGTACCCAATATTGGAAACACTATTTTTAAATGTAAATTCTATTCTTGAACAACTTTGTGACACAGTGTAGTTCGAATTTCGTATTTAACCATATAAATGGCAAAACGATAATTTCTTGTGTCAGTTATTTTAATGTGGCGGACAGTACTGAAAACAAAATCACGCATGACTGTTATTATTAGGTTTATTGTGTAATTCGAGACACATTTAAGCTATCACTAGGGCTAAGATTTTTGTGTTCTAAAAGGTAAGATTGCAACATAGTAAAATGAGAAGTTAGACTTATGATTGCCTTTTATTTTGGTTTCACATAAAACAGTTGAATATTATAATGAGAAGTTAGATTTCAGATTGTCTTTTATCTTGATTTCACACTCAAATAGTTGAATAATATAATAAGTAAAGTGATCACATTACAGGCCTCAGGAGGCCCTTGGGTTAGTGGGAGGTTAAGGCTCCCACTTTTTCTAGACAAACGGCACTTTATATCAGCCGGGTTGTCAGCCCTGCGTGACGGCCGCCGGTAACCCCAGAACAAGAGTCCGGTGCTCATTTCCGTTAGAGGCTGAGTCGACCCCAGAACCATGGTGCGACCAGAATGTTTGGGTCAGTTTAAAAATCCTGAACCCACCGTGACTCGAACGCTCAACCTTCCAGTTTGTAGCGCAGTGCCTTAACCATTACGCTACGGCTTGCCCCCTGAATAATATAATATATTATATAATTACAGTATAATATACTATCTGCATTGCAACCTTACCTTTTGTTACATAAAAATCGTAGCCCTAGTTATTAGTACTCTCGTTTTCTTCTGTTTCATTAAAAATACTAAATAAATCGAACCAACTGATGTATACAATAGGATATATTAACAATAAAAGGGTTAAGCGCTGAACAACTATTCAGCGATATATGAATTAAGATTCTTCCAATCAGATAAAACAGGAGATATGCCATAATAAACAGTTAAGTCTCGTAGACTGCGATGGGCAGGACATGTTGCGCGTATGGGGAATGAAAGACGTGCATGGAAACTTCTTGTTGGAAAGCCAGAAGGAAG
Organism: Diploptera punctata; assembly: GCA_030220185.1. Classification (NCBI taxonomy): domain Eukaryota; kingdom Metazoa; phylum Arthropoda; class Insecta; order Blattodea; family Blaberidae; genus Diploptera; species Diploptera punctata. Next base: position 91,875 of record JASPKZ010007804.1, read on the forward strand.
ACGCCCAGTTGGTAGACCAAGAATGAGGTGGGAGAACAACATTAACTATGATTTGAGGGAAGTAGATTATACAGGGAATGATTGGAAAGCATTAGCTCAGGATAAGGATGTATGGAGAGCTTATGTCCACACGGCCATGAACCTACGGGTTCGATAGTGCCTGTGAGTGAGTAAGTAAGTAAGTAAGTAAGATATGCCATAATAAATAGAGAATTGAAACATAATTCTTTCAGGATGTGCCATGTTTACGATACTACATGTATCAAAATTTCTTTATGGTCATTATATTCGTCAATATAGTCAACACAGTATACTGGTTATAATACGCCCACTATGAAGATCCTTGGTGCTGCTATAGGGGACATCCTGAAGGTGTTTCTGGTCAAGCGGTCACAAATACAGCTCGTGGGATACGACGATCTGACCATACATCACTCCACTTGGAGAACCGCCATATGGCTGACAATGACCCCTTCTGGGCCGTTAAACTATGTACTTTGGTTTAGTTAATGTACTCCAATTTAATCAGTTGGAAGGCAAGCACCGTAAGTGTTTACTTCTTGCAAAGATATCACTCAATAATATATGACGCAGTATAATTACACTGGGCAACAAAAAATAACCTTTTTTTTTTTCTCAGAATGAAAAATATATGATTCTGATAGTAATTTTTCTTCTGAATTCAAATATTATATCGGGTTTTCTCCATCACGCAAGGTTTCCGAGAGACAGGAATTTATAATTTCAAACATTTTAATATTTTCTACATTCATAACTACACAATATTCGATCATTCGAACTCACCTAGATAGTAACAAATGACGATTTTCTGCTATATTTTGCCTGTGGAGCATCCCTCTTGATGGTCCAACAATAATCGACCAGCATATTAGGATTCCATTTGTCTTGATATCTCTTTTCCATAGCTGAAATCTCCTGATGAAAGTGTTTCCCCGTGCTCATCGCTCAGTGCGCCAAGATAATAAATGGACGAAAAAACGTTTATTAAAAAAATCTATCTATCTATCTTCGGGTTTTTACAGCTGCTGCCGTCTTCCCGTGCCAAACCTCCAAAGCCTACGGTCTTGGGCATCTTCGATGCTTAGCCCTCTAGCTTGCATTACTGTCTTCATGTTTTCCTTCCATGTTAACCTTGGTCTTCCTCTTTTCTTCTCTCTGTTAGGATGCCATTCATATAGTTGCTTCGGCCATCGCTCATCTTCCATTCTTAGAACATGTCCTAACCACTTTAATTCCTTTTCCTCAATTCTTTCAATTATGCTTTCTTCTGCTTCCATTTTGTTTCTAATTTCCTTATTTGTGACACGTTCTAATTTAGACTTTCTGGCACTTCTTCGTAAATAATCCATTTCTAGAGCTATTAGTCTATTCTTGTAGTACTTATTGATTGTCCATACCTCACTTCCGTACATTGCAACAGATTCCACCAATGTTTTACCAATATATTTTTTTGTGTCTTTCCAAATATGTTTATCCCACCATATGGAATTTAATGATGATATTATTTTGCTACTCAATTCAATTCTATGTTTTATGTTCTCTTTGCCTATACCTTCGATGTTATCCACATTCATTCCCAAATATTTAGTTTGTTTCACTTGCTTTATTTGGATTCCATCTTCCAATACTAAGTTTTCTCTTTCATTGCTATTTATTGCCAGATATTCTGTTTTTTGTAAATTTACTGTGAGACCCCATGATTCATATGTGCTTTTCAATTATTTAAATCCATTAATTGAAATAGAAATAAAAAACTGTGGTTGATGGAGAAATTCCGAATACATATTTGAAAAAACGATAAAAACTGCATTAAGTACAACTATTAGTAATCATGAGACAAAAATCATGTTGACCAGTGTTATTAAGATATTTTCCCAACAAATATGCAGAGAATTTATCAATTGTAAAAAAAAGTCTTCATTGCCGAAACGTAAGAACTAACACTAGAAGAAGAAGATGTAGTAGTATGCATTCCAAATTCAAGAGCCCTATCTTCAATAAAGCGTTTTTAACAAACTCTTATACATCTATGGACATTAAAACAATATAGTTAAGTTATAACTAGATAAGGATATAGAATTTAATATATTAATTTAACAACAAAGCTTTAAGAAATATAAAAAAAACCTTACACATCGCATATAGAAATATGCTATGGAAATGGATCGTTAATGAAAAATAAGGGAAATTTTGAAGAAGTGAGTAAATTCAACACCTATTACTATTTATTCAGATCTGAGGCTCATTTACGAGCCCGAAATTCTTCAGACTCGAAACTCATGGCTTGATATCCCTCCAGAAGCACTTGTCCCTTGGATTTTTCCGTCCTAAAAATCCATCGATACCGTCCGGGTTTGAACCTGCTACCCACAAAACTAGAGACAATGTGTATATATGAAGGGCTTAGGACAGTAACATGATAAGCCACATTCTGTTAAGAAATGAGATATCTCCATTTTATTATTATATACAACTTTCCTCATTAGAGGATTGCCTCAAGGACAAAGTGATACAGACAATTTTTGAAATTGATGAAATACATTTTGTAAATACATTAAACAATTTAAAATTGTAATTGAAGTATACATACTATAAGGTATACATTTTGTAAATATGGTGCCTTAAAATTGAAATTGATCCTCCAATGGCAGCAATAGCAATTTTAGAAAGATACACCCTGTCCAAATCTAAGGAATTCCAAAATTTAGCTAAGAATCCTAATATAGTACCTCATGTCCCGATCATCAATCCTGTGACAGTTATACTATCTAATTGGTATTTATCTTTGTAATAGTCAATTGTTGGCTCATATATGGCTTTCTTTTCACAGTCAACTTCCTCAGGTTGGCCACTATGAGTCTCAAAACGGATTGTGGGATCTAATATCATACCAATTTTAGAAGATGGTCTAAATTCAATAATATCGTCTGTTACTTCCATTAGTGGCCACACCACGAACTTCCTCATAAACTGTGTATCCATAATCTCGCAAGGCATCTGCCATCATATTTATAAAAGAAAATAAATCATTTGTAAGTGCGCCAGTGATGAGTTAAAACATATACACACATAATGTATAAATATATTTATAATTTTTTGAAACATTAAAATGCTTGTATCTCCGAAAAAACTATATGTGGCTTATCATGTTATTGCCGTAAGCCGTTCATATTATGTATATTTCTGTTTGTAGAATACGGAAGTGTAAGGGTTGTAAGAATTGACTTAAAAATGAAAAATAACTTTGATTTGACACACTTTCTGCGAAAGATACAATCGACAACATGAAAAATAGTCTATAATTCTGTAATGAGAAAACTACTGGATTTTGCAAATAAAGAATTATATTGTTTTACAGACTTGAATGCCCTAATATAGTTCCCAGTTTCATATAACTCAATTTTTAACCGGACATGGACAATTTCTGGTATATGTATATACATTTAAAATATCATAAAATGCAACTTGTAAATCTGGAGAAGATACATAAACAGTCAAACATATTCTATTTAATTGTCCAATGTTGTGGTTTCAACGTTGAAAACTTGAAACATATTTGAATTTTAACTAAAAAAAATTTACTTCAATCCTCTATGTTATATTCTTAACAACAAAAAAGTTATAATTTTTTCTTTGGTAAATAGTGTTTATTCTCAATTATAATTTAATTTTACTCTGTTTATCTTTGTTATAATATTGTTATATAATTGTTGTTTGTTCTACAATTTTATGTAAATTTACTTCATAATGTTACATGTACAGTATTATTTGCCTATGATCAAGTAGTGATTTCCAGTTCAGAAGATGACCTACAAAGAGCTATTTTTAATTTGAAAAAAATAAGTGCCAATTACAATTTAAAAATTTCAAAGAATAAAACTAAAATTTTAGCATTTAAAGGACATGATACCTTAAGAGCAAAAATAGTAATTGATAATAAAATTTTATAGCAAGTGAACAGTTTTAAATATCTAGATTTCAATTTATCTTATGTTAAAATTGAAGATATTTATGACAAAATAAATAAATTTAATCTATTGTGTGGCGCTATTAAAAGAATTCTTAAAAACACAAGAAAATAAAAAAATAATAAAATTTTATAAAGTAATGGCTGTTCCTGTATGGATATATGGATCAGAATTTTGGACGATCACTAAAACACATGAACAAAGATTGGAAGCAGCCAAGATGAGATTTTTAAGAAATATACTCTGCTGGATAAGAAAAGAAATGAAGATATGATAAAAGAACTAAATCTTTTCAAACATACAGACCGAATAATTAGATATAGGAACGACTGGAAAGAACATATTGATAGAATGCCAGAAGGAAGATTTCCAAAATTATTGTTAAATTTTAAACGGAAGGACAAATGTTGGACGCCCACACAGAAGATGGTCTGAACAGTTTTAACAATTCTAGCTTTCATGAAACCGGAACGAGCCAACAGGCTTAATCCCTGGATGATGATGTTACATAATAATAAGCCTTATATACCGTAAACTAAAAAAGGGTTTTCATATATTTTATATAACAAAGAAAAACTTTAACTCTTTTATATATGAAAATCCATATTTACAAGGAATTAAGGAGTTAAATATTTTGACTTGGAGGTCATTACTATCTACATCAGACTACAGACCTTGCACAGCTTCCTACAATTTAGAGCCATGCTTTTTTTTAAAAAAAAAGTGTATTATTAAGTGTAGCACGGCGTCACGTTAAATTTGGCAACATCTGGAGACGCCATAAGGAATTCAACCCTTTAACCACTTCCCCTTCCTTTCCTTGCATTCTTTGTAATATCGGAGCTCTCCCAGACTTCATCATGCTAGAGTGGATTCTTAAGAATCCACAATATATCTTGGCCCCTGAAATATTTGCATTACATTTCTTTATATTATACAAATAAGTTATATCAAGAATCCATTTAACCTTTAAATTGGCGAAATAATAATTTCCTCTACCAGATATATAGGGTGACCAACACGCACACACTATGAGTAACACTAAGAAATTGGGACAGGAAATAAATATAAATAAGACTGAATATATGGTCACACATAGAAATATATTATATAATGGAAATGGACAGCTAATGATAAATGAGGAAAATTTTGAGGAAGTGGCTGAATTCAAATACCTAGGAACAATAATCACAAATAGGAATGAGTTGCACAAAGAAATTAAACATAGACTCAATTCTGGAAATGGGTGTTATTATGCATTGCAGAGACTCTTGATGTCCCAACTTCTTTTTGTTGCTCAGTGTTATTGATCGTAGATTTTTGAATTCAGCCACATCTTCAAAATTTCTCTCATTTGTCATTAATTGTCCATTTCCTTTATGTAATATATTTCTTAAGTGAGAACATGTAGTCTTTTTAATTTTGTTGATATTTACTTTTCCATTATGTAATGTATTTCCAGACTATTAAATGTATTAATGTTTATTTCCAGCCCCAATTTCTTAGTATTTCGCAATATAATATGCGTGTTGGTCTTAAATATCTTCGCGCTCTATCCTAATAATGCGTAATCATCAGCATGTTACATCAACTTATTAATAGATTGCGTACAATTTAGCTTTAGATATTCTTTATCCTCTAAAGATTTGATGACATGCTCCAATACAGAATTGAATGGTATGTGAGATAGTTCATTTCCCTATTTTAACCCTTTGTGAATTTAAAAATTATCTGAAAACTGTTAACATGTATGTGTGTATATATATTCACACATATGACATGAAAAGGAAAATAATTGCCTGAATCGGGATTTGAACCTGAGACTCTAACTTTATACATTAGCGCTCTAACCAACTAAGCTACTCAGGAATCCTAGCACAAACATTTATTTTCTTTTATATATATTATTTTTTCTCTCTCTCCCTCTCCCCCCCTCTCTCTCTCCCTCTCCCCTCTCTCTCTCTCTCCCTCTCTCTCTCTCTCTTCTCCCTCTCTTTCTCTCTCTTCTCTCTCTCTTCTCTCTCTCTCTCTCTCTCTCTCTCTCTCTCTCTTCTCTCTCTCTTCTCTCTCTCTCTCTCTCTCTCTCTCTCTCTCTCTCTCTCTCTATATATATATATATATATATATATATATATGTGTGTGTGTGTGTGTGTCTGTTTATCTGATAATGTTCTATGGGCTGCATTTATATTTTCCAAACCAATTTCGGAATACGGCAATGAATAATAATGAAGGTAGAATTCGTTGCCAGCAAAATTGGACGTTTTAGAGTGGGTCTTAACCTGAAACCAAAATTAAAAAATCGTTCTAGGTGCCGCCATTTTAGAGTTTTCGCAACGAAATTCGGCGTATGTCATTGAAATAAAACGCAAAATATATTCTGAAAAAAATCAACGTATTCCGAGATGATATATGTGTGTTTACCGAAAAGTCTTTATTTAAGAATAGGTCTAGAGGACCTAATGTTTGTTTTCTCGTAACGTAACTCGACATTACGAATTAATTAATAAAATAAATATAGGCCTATGTTCCGTAAACAATTGGACGTTTACCATAAATTCGACTTGTTGATGTTATTGCTGTTATTATACAGTCATACATGAATTAAATTAAAGGTATATATCAATACCTGCCAAAATATGACTGTATAAAACAGTAATAAAACAGATAGATTTAAATGGATCTGAATCTTTGAATCTGAGAGGTAAAATGGATTTAAGTATGTGAGATAAAAGGTTTAACGTAATATATTGACACACATAAAATAATGGAAGACGGAGAATTAGAATAAAGGTGAGATAAAATAAATATAATTCAACAAATATTGTGACAGTTATTAAAGCCTGCAGATTTGAATGGCTGGGACATGTGAAGAGGATGCCAGATAACAGAACACTTGAAAATATTTTAGAAACAAAGCCAGAAGGATGGATATAAAGAGGATGGTCCAGATTAAGATGGATGGATGACGTTGAAAATTATCTCAGAAAATTAGGACTGAAAAAATGGAGGCAAAAAAGAACATAGAAAGAGCTGTGTTAGCGTCGATCTTCAAGGAGGATTTAGTCAAAATCCTAAGGGACTTTACGCAAAATGAAGAAGAAGAGGTATTTGCTTAGTTTACGCAGTTTATTATTATCATCTTTGGCCATTAACAACAAAAATAAATAAGTATCTTTTGACAACGAAAATGGATTTTATACGAAGGGCCGCAAGAATTTCAAGAAGATAAAAAAATTAGGAACTCAGTTATAAGGGAGAAAATGAAGATTGAACACACTTTTAGATTATATTAAAACTCAGCAATTAAGATGGTACGGATATGTCCAGCGAATGGAAGAGGATCGGCTACAAAAATGTGTTTTGGAATGGAAACCTGAGGGAAGACGAGGCAGAGGAAGACCTAAAACCTCATGGAGTCTGGGAATATATTTTTATATATGAAGGAGAAACATCTAACCAGGAGATTGAATGGGCCAACAAAATTAGCTATCAGGAATCGGACGATGTCAAAGAGATTAATCAACCGAAGATCTATCTATCTATTATTATTATTATTATTATTATTATTATTATTATTATTATTATTATTATTATTACTGTTATTATTATTATTATTATTAATATTATTAATATTATTCAACGGTTGATGAGGAATGTGCCGACATTGTAAAGAAAAGAAAGCTAGCAAAAATTAAATGGTTACACGAGCCAAATGAGGTAAATTTAGAGCAATTGGGTAGTGTTAGACGGGAAACCACCAAGTTACTAAAGGGTAAAAAGAGGGAATATTTGAGAGAGAAGATTAATGATCTTGAAATAAATGCAAAAAATAGGAACATTAGAGAATTATATCAGGGAATTAGTACACGGTGATTACAAATGATTGGAGCGATTTCATGATTTTATTGTAGCGATCTTATTTGACATATCTTCACAGAACTTTAAAGTTATGTATAAAAACTCATAAGGTTTTTTTTTGTTTTCTCTCGCAGCCGTGTTTCAGCTTTAAACCGAGAGAGCGCAGCAGTTATCAAAGATGGCGACAGGCGAGGAGAAAGCATATGCTGTGCTTGAATTTCATTCAACTCAATCTGTGATAACTGTGCAACGACACTTCAGAACGAAGTTCGAGAAAGATGCACCGAGTGCCAACTCCATTCGGCGATGGTATGCGCAATTTAAAGCTACAGGATGCCTCTGTAAAAGGAAATCAACGGGTCGTCCTTCAGTGAGTGAAGAAAAGGTTGAGAGTGTGCGGATGAGTTTCACACGTAGCCCACAGAAATCAACACGAAAAGCGAGCAGAGAGCTGAACATTCCACAACCGACCGTTGGAAGATCTTGCGGAAAAGATTGAAGCATAAACCTTACCACTTGCAATTTCTACAAGCCCTTACGCCCATTGACAAAGTGAGTCGGTTTGAATTTTGTACACAAATGCAGCAGTTTATGGATGTGGATGGTTTTTGTGAGAAACTTGTCTTCAGTGACGAAGCAACATTCTTTGTGAATGGCAAAGTGAACAAACACAATGTGCGAATCTGGGGAACAGAAAATCCCCGCGTTATTGTGCAGCACATTCGCGACTCCCCAAAGTTAGTGTGTTCTGTGCGGTTTCTCAGTTCAAAGTTTATGGCCTTTTTTTCTTCTGCGAGCAGAACGTTACAGGACACGTGTACCTGGACATGCTGGAAAATTGGCTCATGCCGCAGCTGACGACCGACAGTGAGACCTTCATCTACCAGCAGGATGGTGCTCCACCACACTTCCATCACGATGTTCGTGAATTTTTAAACATGAGATTGCCAAACCGATGGATCGGTCGCAGTGGAGAGAATGATCAGAAATTGTTGTCATGGCCTCCACGCTCCCCCGATTTGACGCCGTGCGATTTTTTTGTTCGGGGGTATGTGAAAGATTCAGTGTTTGTGCCTCCTTTACCAGTAGACTTACCAGAACTGCGAGCTCGCATAATCAATGCCTTTGAACAAATTAATAGGGACATGTTACGTCGAGTATGGGATGAACTTGATTACAGACTTGATATCTGCAGAATCACCAAGGGGGAGCATATGGAGCACCTGTAACATCTCAAAAAAAACCTGGGAAGTTGCTCTATGTATCTGTAAAAGTTCGTGAAAATATGTCGAATACTACAGCTACCATAAAATCATGAAATCGCTCCAATCATTTGTAATCACCCTGTATAGAGAAGAAAGGGTTTCAGGCTAGAACAAACATAATTCGGAATGAAAATGGGGATATGATTGCAGATTCCAAGAGTATATTAAATAGATGGAAAAGTTATTTTAATCAGCTATTAAATGTACATACAGAACAGGACATTGAGGAGGATAAGTTACAGACAGCAGAAATGCTAGTCGCAGAGCCAAGTGCATTAGAGGTTGAAATGGCAATTGAAAAATTGAAGATGTATAAAGCATCAGGCTCAGATGAGATCCCAGCAGAACTGATAAAATCAGGGGGAGAAAAAATGATGGACAAGATACGCTGGTTGCTTAGTATGATTTGGGAAAAAGAAGCTCTTCCAGATGAATGGAAGGAATCATTATCGTACCAATTTATAAAAAAGAGAGAAAAACTGGATTGCAACAACTATAGGGGCATCTCATTACTTTCAACTTCGTACAAAATTCTAACAAATATATTAGTAAGCAGACTTGCTCCCTATATTGATGACATTCTAGGAGATCTCAATGTGCATTTAGAAGAAACAGGTCTACAACAGATCGATTTTTAGTATAAGACAGATTTTAAAAAGAAATGGGAATATAATGGTACTGTACACCCACTATATGTAGACTTCAAAAAGCATATGATTCAATTAAGAGGGAGAAGTTATATAGTATCCTGCTGGAGTTTGAAATTCCTAAAAAGTTAGTTAGACTTATACGATGTGTCTAAATGGCTCAACGAGTAGGGTGCGTGTAGGCAAACAGTTTTCAGACACTTTTGAAATCCAGAATGGGTTAAAGCAAGGAGATGCATCATATCTCCTCTACTATTTATTTTGTACTAGAGCATGCCATTAAATCTTTGGAGAATGAGGAAGGCTTACAACTCAATGGTATTAATAAACTGTTAGTTTATGCTGATGATGTAGTACTACTGGCCGATAGCGAGGAGATACTAAAGGCCAACACGCACACACTATTGAGTAACACTAAGAAATTAGGACTGGAAGTAAATATCAGTAAAACTAATATATGGTCACACGTAGAAATACATTATATAATGGAAATGGACAGCTAATGACAAATGAGGGAAATTTTGAGAATTGGCTGAATTCAAATACCTAGGAACCAATAATCACAAATAGGAAATGAGATGCACAAAGAAAATTAAACATAGGCTCAATTCTGGAAATGCATGCTATTATGCATTGCAGAGACTTTTGATGTCCCAACTCCTTTCAAAAAACGTTAAGCTGAAAATATATAAAACTATTGTTCTACCAGTTATATTATATGGGTGCGAACATGGACTCTTACTTTAAGGGAGGAAAGGAGATTACGAGTATTTGAGAATAAAGTTCTTAGGAAAATTTTTGGACCAAAGAGAGATGGACAGACAGGTGAATGGAGAAGACTACATAACAATGAACTACATGGTCTTTATAGGAAGCCAGATATAATAAGAACAGTTAAGTCTCGTAGACTGCGATGGGCAGGACATGTTGCACGTATGGGGAATGAAAGACGTGCATGGAAACTTCTTGTAGGAAAGCCAGAAGGAAAACGCCCAGTTGGTAGACCAAGAATGAGGTGGGAGAACAACATTAACTATGATTTGAGGGAAGTAGATTATACAGGGAATGATTGGAAAGCATTAGCTCAGGATAGGGATGTATGGAGAGCTTATGTCCGTGCGGCCATGAACCTACGGGTTCGATAGTGCCAGTGAGTAAGTAAGTAAGTAAGTATTCAACGGGGTTTAAATGTATGCAACATCTTCCTGTATCCAATATTAAGTTTGTATTCTATTCCTCCATTCATTTCTATCTTTCCAGTCACGAACCTGCAGTCCCCTCTCCTTTATCAAATTCATAATTCCATATATTCGTGTCTTCTTAGATCTCCCTCTCATTTTCCTCCCATTTCGAACCCACTCCAAATTCCTAACTGGCAACTTATCTTCATTCATCCTCTTCACATGTCGAAAGCATTGTGATTGTTTAATTTACCACAAATTGAATCATTGGTTCGTTAAAGTTATTTTTTTCTCGGATAATAATGTTTATGATCTAGTTAAAACATCATGCAGATCATCTAAAAAATAAATTTCTGTAGATGGCAATTTTGACTTTATTTTAGAATTTACAGTCCATTTTTCTGCTCCATAGGTTATTATATTTCTTACTGCTCATTTAAAAATCTGGATTTTTGTTTCTTTGAATATTTATTTATCCCACAAAATCTCATTCAACTGCTATTGCAGATCGACCTTTGACTATTGTTTATGTTATTTCCAAATCATTGTTTCCATCTTCATTTATTTCAACTCCAAAATATTTAACTTTGTTACAAATATTAATAGTAATTTTTTTTTAATTCTTACTACCAAATTTTCTCCACTATCACCAATTGCACTGGTCAACATGATTTTTGTCTCATGAGTACCAATACTTGTACTTAATGCAGTTTTTTATCGTGTTTTCAAATATGTATTCGGAATTTCTCTATCATCCACAGCTTTTTTATTTCAATTTCAATTAATGAATTTAAATACTTATTTTTTAATAAACATTTTTTCGTCCATTTTTCCATTGTAAAATAAAACTGAGAACACTTTAATCAGGAGATTTCAGCTATGGAAAAGAGATATCAAGGCAAATGGAGTCCTAATACGCTGGCCAATTATTGTTGGACCATCAAGAGGGATGCTCCACAGGCGAAATATAGCAGAAAATCGTCATTTCTTACTTTCTAAGTGAGTCCGAATGTTAATATTGTGTAGTTACGAATGTAAAAAATATTAAAGTGTTTGAAATTATAAATGCCTGTCTCTCGGAAATCCTGCGTGATGGTGAAAACCCGATATCATATTTGAATTCAGGAGAAAAATTACTATCAGAATCACATGTTTTTCTTTCTGAGACAAAAAAAAATCGTTGCGCAGTGTTATCATATATTGAGTTTTACCACCGATATAGTTTCGAGGTAGCGTGCTGCCTTGTCACGCAGCGGGCCCGGGTTCGATCCCCGGTCGGGGCAGTTTTTCTGGGTGAGGTTTTTATCGAGGGTTTTTTCTCACCTGTAAGACAAATGTCAAGAAAACTTTAAGGCCCAAACGGTCCCCGAAATTATATCATCATCATCCTTCACCGGTGTGAAAAGCAATGGGAAGCTACCACACCTACAATTCCCTAGTAAAGCTGCAAACACAGCATGGAAATGCTATGAATGCAGTGAAGGACCTGCCTTCGGGCAGAATTACTATGGATGGACCATATATTGAGTTTATTTCCATTAAATTTTAATCCCCACTTTTCATATCGTTTCATTAATCTCCTGTTTTTATACTCTACACTTCCTTATTACAAATTAAAACGCTTAGTGAGTTGAGAAACTTTAAAAATTGAAATCTAGCATTTTAAATATGAGAAAATAACAACGCAGATCATCCATTTTCCAGGAGAGTTAATGAAAAGGGAGGCAGAAAACTGTAATTTCTAGAAGATGATTATAACACTTTCCCTTACCTGAATGGGGGAACACTTTACACGAAGAGGGAATATATTCTGAACCCTGGGTACATGGTACATGAGATGTAGATATAGTTTGTACCTCCGGGGCCGTCTGATGAGAACTCGAGTTATAATGTGACAATTCGTGTGCTCCCATCTTCTCACCCCCACTTCACCCTTTCGCTATTCTTATACCAAGACTCCAAGAGATGAGGCAGCAAAATGAGACCAATTAGCAAACGCCATCTTTGCAGGCACGTTTTCAGCTCTGCATCTTTTCTTATTGAACCTCCACCTCCTCCCTCTTTTCATCTACGTCTACTCTCATTTTAAAATACTATAAATCCTATCCTTGTCCTCATGTAACAAACAAACTAATGAATAGCAGTGAATAACAGATTCGCAAGACCTAACAGTGCATGTACAAATAACAAGAAATTACATGTTACTGCCTCGTAAATCTGTTTTATTTTCTATTCAATGATTTGGAAATGTTTAATCTAATAACTGTAAACTGCAAAATTGCTGCTCATAATTTTATTCTAAGAACAAATTTTATCACCCCAATAACTTCGTTATTTACTTATAGAAACCGATAAATTTTGTATTCACAGTGATCTTGAAGAAAAATCAATATTAACAAAAAATGTTAACGAGATAATTGGCTGAGAGAACAGTGCTTGAGCAGGCAAAGAAGCTTTTTTTTAAAATTTGAAAAAAACAGTTGGAGAAATTTGACTTAAAATAAATTAAAACAAAACAGAGTACATGAAATTTCCAGATTTTTTTGAACCTCCAATAATATGAACCCTATTTCACCATCCGGTATGTTACAGTTTTAGTTACAATAAAATTAGTTATTTACAATAATTTAGAGTATGGTTAATTTCTAGCGTTACATAATAACGTAATATGAACAAATTAATTAATTAATCAATTAAAAAACCCAAGAAAAAACTAACTCAAAGTCTCTTAAAAATATGATGGATAAAGTCACGCAGCTTTCTGTAGCAACACTTCTTACACAAAATATTTGACAAAGGCAGTTGAAATCTATTATGGCAATAACTTAATTTTTTATTAAATTCATGTCTTTTGGATTCAAATGCGGGACACTCAAATAACAGGTGTGAGATAGTCTGGCTGGAGATTTTGCAAATCCCAGATATTAAAGATACTGGTACAAATATAAAATATTTGAAGATTGATAAATATACATTTGAGAAAGTAAAGGAATATCTATAATTATTTTAGATCAGTAATAACACAAGATAACAAAATAAGATCTGAAATTAATCATAGATTATTAGTGGAAAATAGATGTTGTTATGGAATTTAAAAAAATAATAAGTAATCGATATCTTAGCTTTCAAACTAAATCCAAAATGTACAAAACTCTCTTGAGACCTGTCATCTTGTACGGAAGTGAAACTTGGCCATTAACTTAAAATTATTTTATTATTTTGAGAATTTTCCTCATCATTGAGGGTTTTCTCCAACCAATCTTAGTAATTAACATGAACTAAAATAATAAATAAATACAAATGACTACGGACTTATAGACTATCAGTTTGCAACAAACATTCACAATTTTCCCTTAATTAAAGTTCTTCATCGTCCTCTATCTTCTGTGTCTTCATCTGTTACACCAAATTTCCACACTGAATTTTGAATGTTGTTTTTCCATATTGTTTTTGGTCTTCCTTTTCTGTTCCTTCTTTCAATTTTACATGCATAGAGGGCCTTTGGAACTCTTCCATCCTGCATTCTTCTTACGTGTCCATACCATTTTAGCCTTCTGTGTTCAATCTCATCCATTATATTTCTTTTTGCATTCATTCACTTTCTGATTTCTGTATTTCTAATTTTTTCCAGTCTAGATTTTCTGACAGCTCTTCTCCAAAAACCCATTTCAACTGAAGTTATTCTGTGGACATGTTGTTTTGTCATTGTCCAGACTTCCGATTCATATAACATTATACTTTCTAGGATGGATTTATAAATTATTTGTTTTGTTCTGTAAATTACGTTTTTACTCCATAGTATAGAGTTTAACATTTCTATGGTTTTTCTTCCATTACTATTCCTTTTTTGCTATTTCTTTATTTGATGTTCCACCTTTCTCTATAATTGATCCCAAATAACAGAAACTATCGCTCTTCTTTATCTTTACCCCATCAATATATAATTCATCTGGGCCATTTGTTTAATATTAACTAAAAATGATGAAAATGAATTAGAAATATTTGAAATAAAGATTCTAAAAAAAATCTATGGTCTAATAAATGTAAATGGAAAATGGCGCAGTACGTATAATCATAACTTCTATGACGATACTGACATAGAATAATAAAATCTTCAAGGTTGAAATGGCTGGACCAATTACATCAACTGGAAGAAACAGACATTGACCGTAGAGTCATATTCTCTAAAAAAGATGGAAAAGAAAAGTTGGAAGACCTCTTACCATATGGCTAGACAACGTGGAACACGATCAGAAGGTTATGGGAGTACAGGGATGGAGAGGGAGGACAGAAGATGGAAATGGATGGAGGCGCATAGTTGGCCTGCAATGGGCTGCAGCACCAAACATGGTGATGATAAACAGTGTTAATAAGGTCATGGGTTCAAACCTCGAGTAACAAAAAAAAATGTAACTTCTTAGTAATGGAATGGTGATTTTATTTACTTTTTTAATGTAATAAATTTTAATATAACAATATCAAATATTCCATTCTATTCCGCAGTTTAACTTCTTACCTTATTTAATTTTTTTGTGCCATACGCCAGCGGGCCTTACAGTGACACCGCCTACTGCGAGAGGATCACAAACGACATGGAGGGTTTTCCCAAATGAGAGATCAGCTCAATATCATGGCCTCCTCCGAGACAAGACATTATGACGAAACACACCATCCATACTAAACAAGACGAATATGATAATGATAATTATGATGGCCAGATGATGTTGAACGATCTTAAAGTTCCCCACATTAGTTTTATAGGTGAGGAAAAACACTGAAAAAAACCATCACCCAAGAAACTTTTCCCGACCGTGGATTGAACCCGGTCTCGCTGCATAACAATGCAGCACGCTCCCTCAAGACCACAGTGGTGTGCAATTATTTCACTCTAGTTTATAAACGCCTTTATTTTCGTATTTATTTATTACTTATATTTTGTTGGATATCATGTTGAGTTTGTTATTAATTTTAAAGGCGATTTTAATGTTTTATCTTGTTTCCTGACCGAATTAGATAATTTGGTCGTTTCATTTCCTGTATAAGTTAGTGTAATCCTATTATTTGTGTTTATATTACATTCATTTTCTAGTTTGTTATATTTGTTAAGTTGTTTCTTCTTTTTTGTTTTCTGGCCAACTTGTTGATCATTTCTTCTTTGTATCCATTGTTTTTTGCTAGGGATCTTATATAATTTAGTTATTTTTTGTAGCTTGTTTTATTTAATGGTAGCTTTACCATTCTGTTTATTTAGTTGAGGACGACTGACTTACCAGGTACAAATTTTGTATTTAATATCTTATTACATAACCTCAACGGTGCTTTAATATGAATTTTAAGAGTGTTAATTGAATTATTAAGGTTAAACAGAAAAAATAGAGGGTATGTGTAATTGATTTTCCAAAAAAACTCATTTACGTCTTAGTAGCCTTGGGAAACCCTTTATATATATATATATTATATATATATATATAACTCAAATAACAAAGTTTTCAGGAGAAACATTTAAAGGTTTGAAATCCATATACCTTTGCTTGTATTTGTCATAAATATAAAATTATTATACCAACTCATTGTATACAATAGCTTATGTCGTTTTTCCTGAATATAGAACTGAGTTTTGTCTTTCATATAGTACCAATAACTCAAAATCGACAATTTATGAGTTATGACGTTGTTGCAGCAAATGGGTGATATATATATAAAGTTATACTTCATGAGAGTCAGTGGGGCATAGGTCGAACTACCATCAGTGGCTACTGTAACAAGTAAGCATTTTAAAGAGAAATGTTATTTTATAGCAGTAATAATTGTATACGTATTTAGATGTTAAATTAATATACGGATTATATATATATATATATATATATATTCAACATCCTGTGAAACGTGTACTTAGCTGATATAATTTCACTGTGTCCTTCTGGCTGTTAAACTGGAAGGGGTTGTGACCTGACAATAGTAGAGGAGTATCAATAGCCGGCCAACATGAAATTATTGTCATCACACAGGTCAAACAATACACCGGATCAGACATAATCAGCGCTCTGTTACCCAATTAGAGAGTGTCAATACTGCACCATGTCTTTCAAACCCTGTTGATCCCTAGTTTTCCTCTCTATCTTGTTTGTTCATCATTAAGTACCTATATCTCCATAACATTCCCATCAAAGACGTTATCAGCTTCATGTTGTTGCAATATCACGTCAGTAAACTTACTTCAAAACACTGTGTCATAAAAACACATCAAACAAACGACAATACCGCTGTTCCATTTCAATTCTAAGGCACCCTGAAAAGTGGATTTTGAATTACCAACTTACAAAGTGTTCTGCCCAAGAGCAGGTCTTTCACTGCAAACTCAAAATTCTCCATTATTTCCTTAACTCAGCCTTACTTTTTGTATCCGCATACAAACCATTTATTTTAATATTGCCTATCATCTGATGTATTTTTCTGCCTCTAACCTTCTTTTCATTGACCATTCCTTCTAGGGCATCCGTCAGCAGACAATTTCTTCTTAGCCAGTGGCCACTACAATTTATTTACCTCTTCTCTATGAGTTCCAGCATTGTTCTTCCTTCACCCACTCTGTCTAGCACATCTTTATTTTTTTTTATTTTGTCTGCCCATTTTATACTCTCCATTCTTCTCCATATCCACATCTCAAGAGCTTCCAGTCGCTTTTCTTCATTCCGCCGTAATGTCCAAGTCTCTGCACCATACAATGTTACACTTCACACATAGCACTTCACTAGCCTCTTCCGTAATTATTTTGCCAAAGGTCTGCAGTAAATGCTTCTCTTCTTGTTAAAAGCTTCTTTTGCCGTTCCTATCCTCTGTTTTACTTCTTGACAACAGTTCATGTTACTACTGATAGTACAACTCAGGTATTTGTAGCTCTCCACTTGCTCAATGGTCTCATCTTTAATCCTCATGTCTATCTTCCATGGTTTGCTTCCTATGATCTTGGCCTTCGTCTTGATATCTTGATAAAAAAGAATAATTAATTTTCTGTAACACTCTAATTAATCATCCTCAAACGGTAGCATGAGACACGTGTAAATAATTAATATTTAACTAATTTCGAAGGATAAAATATTTTTTAAAGTTTTACCAGTTACGTGGACAAGTCTTCAGCGTTTCTGACTACAATTCATGAGGTACCGGGATTCGATTCCTGGACAGACAATTGAAATTATTTCTTTTAGGGAATTATTCCTGTGGTTGCCCGTGGTCTGGAATTTAGGTTAAGTTTATGTTAAAAACTCTCCTGGGAATTCATTATCATTTATCTCCCATCATATCGTCGTCACGTAATTCCGCCTTCCAGGTTCCTCAGCCTAAGAAATTGATTAAAATTCCGCCAATATCAGGGAAGAAAGCCAGAAACAACATAGAAAACAACCTGATAACAGTGGTCAAAGACATCTTTATCCATCCTATCAAGTCAATCAGAAAATGAAGCAATCAATAAATCAATTCTGGAATATTTAAATCCGAAATCGGGATTTTTCCTCATACACAAAAATCTATACAACTCCATATTCTTCCATTTTTCCAAGTGTTCTTCTATCCATGTGAGACTTTTATACAACTTGTCCTTCCAATGAAGTTTGTTCTGCCCAATGATATTTTATATCATTTAATGACATATGACGGAAATTTTGGGGATGTGGCTAAATTCAAATACCTAGGGACGATAATCACAAATAGGAATGAGATGCACGAAGAAATTAAACATAGGATCGATTCTGGAAATGCGTGCTATTATGCATTACAGAGACTCTTGACTTCTCAACTCCTTTCAAGAAACGTTACACTGAAAATATATAAAACTATTATTCTACCAGTTATATTATAAGGATGCGAAATATGGACTCTTACTTTAAGGGAGGAAAGAATATTACGCGTATTTGAGAATAAAGTTCTTAGAAATATTGTTGGACCAAAGAGAGGCGAACAGACAGGTGAATGGAGAAGACTGCACAACAGTGAACTACGTGGTCTTTATAGGAAGTCAGATATATTGACAACAGTTAAGTCTCGTAGATTGCGATTGCAGGACATGTGGCACGAATGGGGAATGAAAGGCATGCATGGAAGCTTCTTGTAGGAAAGCTAGAGGGAAAATGCACAGTTGGTAGACCAAGAATGAGCTGGGAGAGTAACATTAACCATGATTTGAGGGAAGTAGATTATACAAAGAATAATTAGAAAATATTATCTCAGGATAGGGATGTATGGAGAGCTTATGTCCACGTGGCCATGAACCTATGAGTTCCATAATGCCAGTGAGTTAGTTAGTTAGCTAGCTATTTTGGTGACCCTACCAAGTAGACACCATAAATGAGAATTACAAAAAAAATCATATGTATAATTAGAGGTCTCGGATTCAAATCCCGAAAATCAAGACTAGATAACAGTAAGTTACATGATCTGAATAGAAAACCAGATATAATAACAGTTGAGATCCTCAGACTGCGATTGGTAGGACATGTAGCACGAATGGGGAATGAAATACGGTCACTAGGATAATCTTTGGACCAAAGAGAGATAAACACAGAGGTGAATTGAAAATACTACGTAACTGCAAGCTACATGATCTTTACGGAAAACCACATATATTATTAAACATTATGTCCCTTAGAGTGCGACTGGCAGGGCATGTGGCACGAATGGGAACTAAAAGAGGGGCAACGAGACTCCTTTCATAAAACCAGAGAGAATACGACCAGTAGGCTGGTCGCATTACCTCCATTTATTCTTGATGGTTTAGAATTCTAGATCATTGCTTCAAAGTCCCCATTTCAATTGTTAACATTAATGAAATCAAACAGTTAAGCATGATTAAAATATTCAAAACCAGTTTCAGTACTTATCACAAGTAATGCCACGAGTGATTTCCAATTTATCTAGAGGATTTGGAAACCAAGAGTGACATTTGGTAGGACTATTTAACGAATAAAATTAAGCTGTGTACTCAAAAGTTATTATTTAAATATATTTACCGGTATTTTAAAATACGTATATATTTAATGTAAACGGCGATGTTAGAAAACAAATCAGAAATGTGAGGTTATGTATATTCATTGCAACTTGATCGTATTATTTATTGCCAAATAGGATCGCAATATTGTAATAATGCACCCTAGTGGAGAAATATTGAAACACATCAAACTGTATACTATAATCAACATTATAGGTTATTAATTAATTTTTTTAGTAAACAACTCAGTAAAATCACGGAATCTGTTCATTATTTGCTATATTCAATGTACATGTTTGAGGAAAATAATGCTCTGAGCTGTTCAGAATATTAAAAAGGAGGAGCTTTCTTTATCACAAAAGCAGGAGCTGATAAAGAGAAATCGATAAAGAACGAGGTGAAACACGACTGTCATTGGTTGTAAAACAAAATTCATTGAAACGTGATTGGTCAATGACTAACTTTTGGGGCTTGAGTTTAATATTCATTATAAGAACTTGCACTTTTTTATCACGAAGTTAAATGATAATTCTCATATTAAATTCACCGACA
Organism: Diploptera punctata; assembly: GCA_030220185.1. Taxonomy (NCBI): domain Eukaryota; kingdom Metazoa; phylum Arthropoda; class Insecta; order Blattodea; family Blaberidae; genus Diploptera; species Diploptera punctata. The sequence goes on from JASPKZ010007804.1 coordinate 112,356, forward strand.
TTTATTCAATTACAGAGGATGTTTAAAAATAGTGTTCTAATTGTAAGAATCGGAGAATGGGAGAAATTTAGAAAGAAATTCAGTAAACATGGGTCCGGAAGATAGGGCTCGCTGAATACTAGAAACAAGTATTACGCCTATTATAGTACGCCGTGGTCCATAACAAGCGTTTCTCCCAGACTTTCTCCTTCAACTAGGAAGGGCATCTTCAGTGACGAGTTCTTCTTGGCGTTGTTCTCTGATCGGAAGCTCGGCTGTAGTCGAGGCAGAAACATCGGGAGAAACACGAGTTATGTCTTATACCCGGAATATTCTAACACTATGTCTACCGGCCGTGAAAGCCTGTATTATACTACTACCAACAAGTACTAATTCTAACAAAAGCAGTGATATATATATATATACATATTTATTTATTTATATATATATACATATTTATATATATATATACATATTTATTTATTTATTTATATACAGAATTTTAATGTTTACATATCTTTCTGTGCATAAAGTTTTATTTTTCTTCTCCAGTCGTCTCTCTTCATCCAATCCATGTCCTCCAGTCCTCTTGCTCTCATTCCAGTTCTTATTTCCTGCATCCACGAGTTTCGAGGTCTTCCTCTCCTCCTTCTTCCAGATGGACACCATTCCAATGTTTTCCTGGGTAATCTTTCTTCTTGCATTCGTCATACGTGCCCATACGAATTTAATTGCACACACACACACACACACACACACACACACACACACACATATATATATATATATATATACTAAAACGTGAAGAAAAGGGTTTGTATCCCTTTTTAAGCACATTGCTCGGACGGAGGAGTGTGAATTTGGCAAAATTAAAGTTCATATATAGAAGGAGTGCGGAAAAATAAAATGTATATATATGTTACAAATAAATTAAATTAAACGAAATAAAATGCATTCTCTCTAAGGAATTTAAGTCTATTACTCAATCATTTGTGTACTCATTCATTTGTTTATTTGTGGAACTCATTCAATTATTTACGTTCATTCTGAAAGTGCATTGTTGTAAAGAAGGAAATTGTGCAGCTGCGATGTGAATTGACTTACTCTTGCGTATTTATTATTGGTGGTTTTAAAAAGTGAGTACATTATTTAAATTTAAATTAAATCCTGTCTAATCTTGGTTTCAGTAATTTCATTACAGTTTTTTTATAATTAGATATTTGCACATACTTCCATTATGCCTCGACATAGAACACTGACGGATGGAAGTGAGAGACAAAGAAGAAGGGATATATATCACCGTACACATAATAATAGGCCAAATGCAAATTTAAATATCATAAATAGTATACAAATGTAAAATGGCGCGTTATTGTATTTTAAAGATGACATAGCCAGGCCAACACACTAAAAAAGCTCGATAAGAATATTAATATATCCTACAGAACTGACAACAAATTAAACAATTTAATAAACAACAACATCGAAGAAATAGACGAATTCGACAATAAAGGCATGTACAAATTAACATGTACAGACTGCAATAAATTCTACGACATTGGGAAAACTAACAGAAGCTTCAAACATTAGATTCAAGGAACATTTCAGAGATTTCATTTACAATGGAGGAAAATCAAGTTACGCAAAACATGTAATTCATGCTGAACACCATATGCATAACATCGATAACACCCTCACAATAGTACATGGAGAAAACATTCCAACGAGAATAAATATACTGGAGGAAATCGCAATCCTAAGAGAAATCAACAACAACCTGATTCTCAATGAATACACACCTAATCCACACAATCCTCTGTACAAAATTCTCACAACCAAGTCAGTGCTTCAACAAGGGTCAACAAGAACGGACCTAATGCATTCTGCTGATGATGGGACTAGTCCCGAAAGGCCTACAGAGTTTTAAAAGAACTTAAGTTGAGGAGACGGACCTACAAGGTAACTATATTATAGTTTTTAACCGTACATTATATTACTGTGAACTAATACCTCAACGGAAAATCACCATGAATTTTACTAGTATCGATAGCCAAGCTATACCACATATTTCCTATCGTTCGTATTTTGAAATAAATATAAAATTAATGCATAGTGTCGTATTTGTGACAAGCTTAAAACATTAATGAATTGTGAACGAATTTCGACCTCTGCTGGACGATCTCTAGTTTTAATTATTCTTTCAAGTATGAGTTAATTATAGAATTAAAAAGCAAACAGAAGCATCTACCGAGGCTCCAATAAGTATTGGTCCTCAAAATACCGGTTAATGAGATATACGAGGTATTCTCCACCTTTTAATAATCTGTTGGTTTAGCATCTCAACCGGTAAAATTTTGAAATCGACTCCCGATTTGTTTACGCTGTTGCAATAATTCTATTTAATCTATTTCCTCTATCTATCTATCTTCGAGTTTTTATAGCTGCTGCCGTCTTCCCGCGCCAAATCTCCAAAGCCTACGATCTTGGGCATCGTCTATGCTTAGTCATCTAGCTTGCATTACTGTCTTCATGTTTTCATTCCATGTTAACTTTGGTCTCCCTCTTTTCTTCTTTCTGGTCGGATGTCATTCATATAGTTGCTTCGGCCATCGCTCATCTTCAATTCTTAAAACATGTCCTAACCACTTTAATTCCTTCTCCTCAATTCTTTCAATTATTTCCACTAATATTTTTATTAGTACCTACTATTCACTGATCCCGAATTGCAAAAAAGTAATCAGTTAATTTCAGGACATATGATTAGTAGAATATTTTATTTTACTTCACTGTATTTTTACTTCCCATTACTACGTTCTTGGAACATGATTTTTGAAAATCCTGTATATAAGCTAATTTTTGTATAGGCCTACTGCTATTACAGCTCTTGTGCCTTATTTTTTTTAATTACTGGAACGCTGAAGACCAAAACTGTGTCAAACATACAACAGACTATATGCGAAACGTAAAAAGTTAGCAAAGGAATATACATAGAGGTATGTTATGAAAACAGCTCAAAGGGTCCTTCATTATCATATAATACAACTATTATGACAAGGGGTTGTTGTTACATAGCTAACAGCCAAGATGGTAATCCAAGAAAAAAAACTCTATAAAAGGCAAAAGAGCAGATTAAAATTATCCGTAATCCCTACAATGTAATTAAATATTTATATAGAGGGTTAGGACATACGTCGTGGCAATTTGTTTTGTGAACATTTGAGCGTGGGTGAAAAATCTAAAATGTATATATGAAAGAACAAGGAATAAACGAAATTTAAGGAATTTAACAACACGACAAAATGTTGCTCTTCATGTTTATTAAGATAATTGTCATATCAATACAGTTTCCATGTTCCAGAATCATTACATTACACATTTTTATTTTTTCACTATTTTTTACGGTTTGGGACACGAATGGACATTACAAACACGTTCAACAACAGATGACCAGATTCACACATGGTGAAGAAAATGGTGAAGCAGATGGTATTCGTCACCTCCCACATCATTGGCAGCGTGTTGTGAACGTTGCAGGAGACTAGTTTGTGGGCCTGTCGAATGAGAGAGAGAGAGAGATAGAGAGAGAGAGAGAGAGAGAGAGAGAGAGAGAGAGAGAGAGAGAGAGTTAGTGAATGAGGAAGAGAGTGAAAAAATAAAAAGCTGTGATGTAATTATTCTGGAACATGAACACTGTATTGATGTGACAAATACCTTAATAAACATGAGGAGCAAAATGTTGGCTTGTTGTTAAATTCCTTAAATTTCGTTTATCCCTTGTTCTTACATACTTTAGATTTTTCACCCACGCCACGCTCAAATTTTCACAAAAAATAGTTGCCATGACTTATGCCCCAACCCTCATATGTATGTTCTAATATTTTCATATTTTCGAGAAAATATCACCGCCACCATACTGTAGACCTAGGTCAGTCGTGTATATCTACGAGGTGGCGTTTGGTTCAACTATCAAATCGCGAGTGAAGTGCAAATTACAACATAGTAGAGCTACACAGATTATATCTATTTACAATGGCGTAGCTCAATATTGAGCCATAACATCTCCTATGTTAGGATTTACTAGGTCAGGTTAATTTATTTTATCTTATTTGCCTATAGATGTCATTAATGATGTGCGGTCAGCACACCGATCCAATGAGACATCTAGCAGACAACTATTACTAGGATATTGAGGTCGGTAAATTTCGCTTAGAGGCCCTTTTATTCAGGCTTAAGGATCTTTTTTGCGCGATATTGCGTTTTATCGTACTTACAGCAATGACGACCTTAATTGAAAGTTCAACTTTCTACATTTCGGGGTTGCCAACTTAAATAATTATACTATAATAAAATAACTGTACTGTAATATCACATATTACAAAACACGCGTGTGGGAAGTAAACTACTGCCCCCTATGTATACTACATACAATGTATATACAAAAAATATTCAAAAGGTGTTAATATACATTATATGAAACAATTCCCAGCATTTTAAATTAACTGAATTTTATTCGAAAAAATATTAAACACTAAATATGTACTTGACGCCATTTTATAACTAATTGGTCTCACGGCCTCCTGTAATTTATCACTAAATGGTTTCACGGCCTCCTGTTGTTTCAACTAATAAACATTGCCCACACTGTTACCGTTAGTAAACTGTTTATAATGAACGCAAATATTTCCAACAAATAAATTATTTTATAATTAGTTATTATTTTCAAAACACCATCGCGCAAAAAATAATGTACAACGCACGTTTGTGAAGTGTTTTACAGAATCTCGGAATTAAAACCTTGCTATCGTTCGGTTTATAAACATTTTCCTCCATTCTCTAAAAGTCACTTCCCAACCTCGCATCGAAATATACTATTACGAGCCTGAAAATCTTCAGTCTCGGAAACCAAGGCTTAAAGTCCCTCTCGGAGGACTTGCTCCTTGGATTTTTCCACCCTAAAAAAATCAATCAACCCCGGCTGGGTTTCAACCCGCGATCCTCGAAACCAGAAGCAAGGAGCATAACCACTAGTCCATCAGGGCCATTTGACAAATTATACACAATGTTATTAAGTTCTTGGAGTTGAAGTGTTAAATTCATTTCGCATATCGAGCTCAACTTTTCATGTTTTGCGGAATGCATATTATGTCTGGCCCTAGGCCTGTATTTTTCCGCTCGCTATAATAGCGACATTATTTTTAGGTATGAGTGTAGATGTGTATTATTGTGTACATATACTGTAATCGTAGACTAACATATGTTCAATGTTTTATGTATTTTTAATGTATGAGTGTAAGTGTGTAGCCATGTAGGTATTTGTTTATATATTTTTTTGTGGAAAAAAAAGCATGTACGGCCAAGTAAACAAAAATGCATTTCCTTTCTTTCGAAAAAAGTCAATAAATTCCATCATTATTACACTTCTATTCTATTTCGACATTTGTAAACTAATAAAAGGTTTTGAATTTCTTTCTACTACAAATTTGTTCTCTCTCTAATACACATTTTATTCAGAATTTATAAAATAAATTGTTAATCTGTGTGGTTCCATCTGTTACATTACTGTTTATCCATTTTTATTTAGTATTATTTAATATATATATATATATATATATATATATATATATATATAAACTAGCTGGCCCAGCGAACGTCGTATCGCCTTTAAATATTTTTACGTTAATTTTTCCGATGTTTTAATAGTTATCTGCTATTCGGGGCGGAAACAAATCCAACAAATCAAAAGTTATAAAAATCGGCCCAGCCGTTCTTGAGTTATAAGTAGTGTAACTAAACCGACTTTGTTATATATATATATATATATATATATATATATATATATATATATAGAAGTCCCGTCAACGCGTTGCTGTGGCTAAGGTATACGTTAAATGATGTTGTAGTAAACTAAGTGAGAAATCTAAATCAGAAAGTTTTTGTTTTACACAATTTTTTAGTTCTGGTACGTTAACTACACCCGGTATAAATATGGGTGGTGGTTTATGTGGAAGTGGTTTTGTTGATTGAGATGAATTTATGATGTCTGCATTCTCAGTATCATCCATAAGTGTATCAATAGGATTATATACATTTATTGATGGAATATTTTGAGGAGGCTTGCTGATTTAATTATACTTTCGTTTTTTTCTACGAACTTGTTGGCAGTTTGGATTCTCATCATCATCTTCAAGAAGTCTCTTATAGTAATGTCATCTTGTGATATATTATAGTCTTGTTTTTCATTTAATTGAGGCATGGAGATTGTTTCTGCAATATTAGGCATAGTATTATAACTAACAGACCTACTTACAGTTCTGTTATTCCGTTCCTTAGGACCTTCATATGTTTTTAAATTGACATTCTTCTTAAATGTAAGATTTATGTCGCATAGGCCTATACCAATTTGCGGAAATTCACTTGATATCTTATCATACATGGTCTCTAGAACTGATTCGCCATATTGTTCAATGTCCCTTCTCGGTCCAGTTAAATTTAAATTAAGTTGCTGTCTTTCAGCCAGATTACTTAAAACTAATACTTACACACGAAATTAATATAATTGTCAATATATTGAAAATAAAATAAACACAAACACACTTAAATTATGAAATAATCAATATTTGAATTTCAATTGAAATTCGTGGTTGCAACAAAAAGCACAGCCACCTGGTTAAATAATAAACCAATTACCTTACACCGTCATCTGTTAGAATCGTATGGAACTCACAGATAATTATAACTCTTTGTTAAATAATAAACAAATCATTTGCAATAAAAATAATGCGACTATAAATTTAGTTATAAACTTCCCTATGTCCCAAGTTGGATCAAACAGCACACAGTGTACAAGATTTTATTAAAATCGGTTCAGTAGTTTAGGATTCCATCGCGGACAAACAACGTAACACGTAATTTTATATATTAAGATAATAGGTATTATCGCAGCCAATGGCCATGTAGAAAGAATTGTTTTCATGTCTTACAGAAGTCTGTTATCGATGTTCTTATGTTTTTACACTGTAATAGGTGATATCGGTCGTATTGCGACCCACATAGTTTGCACTTGCACTTTTCTTCTGGGTTATGGCGCTTCACTGTTGTGCATATGCTGTGGTGGAAACCATGAACCGCGACTCTCGTCACGGTGTGTCTGAGGTCGTATCTGGCTGCTGTTCATTCCCTGTAGATCATCGCATCCGTTGCGTAGAACCCAGGCCATACCTGTTCTCTCTTCTCGTTTAGTTCCCTCAGCAGTTCTTTGTAGGCATCTGTTGACGGCAGGAGAAGGTACAGGTGGAGCTCTTCTATGAAGAAGGGTTCCTTTGTCAGTATGTGTGTTAGGCGTGAAGGCGTGTATTTTGATACGCTAAGCGCTGTCTTTAAAAAGTGTGCTTTGACTTTTTCTATTTCCTCTAGGTTTGCCTTATTTAGGTTCTTCCAAATCACTGCTAGCCCATAGGTATATACACTAGAAGTCCCGGCCACACGTTGCTGTGGCTAAGGTATACGTAAAAATTTAAATTAAGTTGCTGTCTTTCAGCCAGATTACTTAAAACTAATACTTACACACGAAATTAATAATATTGAAAATAAAATAAACACTGAACACACTAAAAATTATGAAATAATCAATATTTGTAATTCAATTGAAATTCGCGGTTGCAACAAAAAGCACAGCCATCTGGATCTTTCTTTGTTAAATAATAAACCAATTACCTTACCAAATTACCTTACACCGCCATCTGTTAAAATCGTATGAAACTCACAGATAATTACACCGCCATCTGTTAGAATCGTATGTAACTCACAGATAATTATAACTCTTTGTTAAATAATAAACAAATAATTTGCAATAAAAAAATAATGCGACTATAAATTTAGTTATAAACTACCCTAAGTCTCAAGTTGGATCATACTGCACACAGTGTGCAACATTTTATTAAAATCGGTTCAGTAGTTTAGGATTCCATCGCGGACAAACAACGTGACACGACATTTGTATATATTAAGGTATATATAATAGAGAATAATTCTATTTCGTCTTTTTTACATTGTTAGTGTATGAAACTAAAAATTATCTCAGTAGGCCCATATAAAATAAACAAACATTTTACTTACATGTAACGAAGTAAAAGAATCACAGATTCACGTACCTAAAACAAGAAAGAGAACAAAATGTATTATGCATGAAGGAAAATAAAGCTTTGATATTACTTACATATAAATTAGGCCCTACAAGCTTTGTTATTTTGATATTTATAACTGTTTCTTCTTCACATGAGGTATTAAAACATATACCTACTTGTAATGAGAACTGGTAGTATTTTAAAAATGAACCTTCTGTTTGAGGTGACCCTCTTAATATATTTTTTAATTGGTGCTGCCCTGGAACTGAAAATATTTTAATGTCTTCATTCATCTACTTTGACATACTCAAGGCCAGTTTCTTTTAATCTTTGTGCGAAGAAGGGTTTATTTGTGATATTTATGAAAACTATCATTTAAAAGTTTTTTCAAGCTAAGAATTTATTCTTAATTTCTGCTATTGAATATTACAAACGTTGAAAAAAACTCCTAAATATATTACATTATGTATATGATGTTTTAACATACTGACGGGGTTGGTTTGGTATTATGTGATATGGCTGCTGTACAAAATATTTAAAGATAAGAAAGGAATTTGGTTAATGTAGACCCTCCACGAGGCGGTTAAAATTGGCCTGGGTCTACTTTACACGAATACGTATATTTTATCAATAAGGGTTCCATATGTAAAAGCCATACACTTAATTAATGTTATTTAATATCCTTCTAATTTTACCTAAACCCAAAGACCGTCGTTGTCTGCAGATGAATGACGTGTGAATGTTGTAATCAACGACAATTTTTCAAAACATTAAATAAATATCAACACTTTTTAATTACGATCAGCCATAAATACTTTCAGATTAATGTATGCCTATCTGTATAAATTAATAAAGTAAATAAACTTAAAATAGTCTAAAGGCTACGATGGACTCTGGGGACCACTTTACCGCAATACGGAGGTTAAAGTGGACCTTCCTTGTAACGTAAAAAAGTTTATAAATTATGAAGATGTTTCCATATTTGAATAAAATAACAATGTCATTTCATAGTTACAACACTAATGATAATCACTATAATTAAACAAAATTCAAATCCCTTAATTAAAAGGAGAAAAAACAACAAATTCAAAACAGGGATCCAATTACCCAACGTTCCTCTTTTATATGCCATTATATATTATATATATATATATATATATATATATATTAAGGGGCGGATTTCTATGACCTAAAAAATGGAAAATATACATGCATTTATGACCTAAAAAAAGGATTAAATATGACCTAAAAAGACAAAAATATGACCTTATAATTGAATGAATTTTTTACCCATACTATATTGATTGTTCACTAATATACATTTTCTATTGTATCATAAGAAAAAGGAAATCTTCTTCTATTGTCCAGTGCAAACGTTTGCTACCTGTTAACAGAAACCTTCGAAACAAGTGAACTGTGAAACTGACGATTTTATACAGATACAATGTTGGTTATTTACAAACCCAAAATATGACCAAAATATGACTTTATCATAAAAATAAGCAGAAGTATGACCAAAGATCTGAAAAAGTGAGAAATATGACTTTTAAGACCCCATAAAAACCACTTAATCTTAATAATAAGGCATATATAAATGTTTTTACTTACTTGAAGCTTAGAATATAGGCTTTGGTAAAAATATGTCATGTCATGGGAATCCGCCTCTTGTTATAATTATATATATGTATGTGTGTGTGTGTGTTTGTTTGTGTATGTATGTATTTAAAACGATCCTACCTCAGGCCTTGAGAGGCCCTTGAGATAGCAGGAGGGTAAAGCTCCCACCTTTCTAGGCAATTGGTACGATGCTAGCTGTCGCTGACATGTGTAGAGAAATAAGTGTAACTAAATTAGCTTGATTAAGGAATACGCACAAGGGAGCACCATTATATTATATGAAGATATTAAATATAAAATTGGTACCTGGTAAGTCAGTCGTCCTCAACTAAATTAATACGAATTTTAAAAGTGTTGATTATTTGGAGATGTACGGATATAGTCAGAGACTATATATTTTACAACAAAATAATGTAAAATATATTTTCTATTGGTATACTTGCATTATATGTGAAATTAAATCTAAATTAATGAGTCTTTTATTTATTTAGAATATTTTGATTACGTACTATATAATTAAAAAATATTGTAGATAATCATTGAAAAGCGTGTGAATTTGAACAATGCCCTGCCATCTGACAGAATAGTTTGAAATTTCTACCAGCTACAACCAAGTTCATGAGTCCACCGTGAGATGGAGCGTCAGTATAAGGAGCAACAAGTAGCAGAACGATATAGATTATACAGGGAAGAATGTAACATCAAAAACATGCGTCATTCAAACTCGAAATACTGCATTATGGCAATCTCATTTTGATTAATTGATGACTAATTAAGGGGGGTGATGGTTAAAATTTTCGACATTTTCGGTCAAATTTAGCATTTATTGTTTTTTGTATTAAAAAATACTACGTACCTTAAAGTATAAGTTGGCACAGTTTCAATGTCCTATGGCGCTTGTAAGTCTCCCTAATGACTGTAGGAGGGCATGTATGCTACATCCTAATTTAACTGTATGCGAACTTTCAAATTGGTTTTTCCACACTTTTTTTTTCATTGCATTTCAATACATTCAAATCAAAATAGCATTGACAAATTTAATGATTGAAACACGAAATTTTAGCTTCATGTCCCACACACTATGGCTAATAATTCTGTGCATGGATTTTGAAACAACGTTGATAGTTTTTTAAATACAAAATAAAATATGTGTAGTAATGTTAAAAAATCATATGCAGACGATGTATATATTTTTTCTTCCTTTATTATAATGATATAGAAAGGTTAATGCACAGTGTTGTTCTAAATAAGTTAATGGTCGTGAAGAAAGAAATTCAATAATTTTACTTAAAAATTATGGGACTTATTAGAACTTTTTCATATGCAAATTTTTAAATAGATTTTCTTCAATAACTCAAAAACCTTTAAGCCTAGAAGGATGAAACTTCAGGTATAATATTACATGAATGTGTGTGCAAAAAATCAAATATGTAGCTTAAAAAATGTAGAAAATAGAAATTTCACCCATCACTCCCCTTAATGCCGTAATTACAATTTACATAAAAAATATAACGTGCTCTTAATTTAAAATACTTTGTATTTGATGCGGAATATGCCCTATATTTTTACATTTGGGGTCTGTTTTCTTCCTTTACAGCTGGGCTGTATTTGCACAGTATTTCTTCACATGTTGGACCAGAAATGTATCATGGTTTATTCAAAATTTGCACAAAAAATCACTAAACACAGGAGAAATACACACTAATATTTATAAAAATAATTTTATTAGTGGAGCATGTTAACTAATGGGTGGATTTCTATGACTTAAAAAATAAGAAAATGTGCATGCATTTATTACCCAAAAATCTTTAAAATATTACCCAAAGAGAACAAATATTACCTTATAATATTTAATGAAATAATTAAATAATTTTTATTAATTGTTCGCTCATATACGTTTTCCAACTTTTACCATATAGCGAAAGCGGATTTAAACAGTCCGGCCTTTCAAGAAATTTCTAAGAATGAAAAGCGACCTTCGAAAAAGAGTCCATGCGACCTGCGACTTACATTAATTATTTGGTTGTTTAAACTTGACTGGCTACTTAGAAGTATCGCAAAATATGACTAAGATATGACTTTATTACAGAAATTAGAACAAATTTGACCAAAAATCGAAAAACATGAGAAATACGACTGTAAAGACAAAATAAAAATCACTTAATTTTCATCAGAAGATGGATATAGCCTACATATTATTTATTTACTCGAAATTAAAAAAAAAAGGGTTTAAAAAAGTGACATTTCATATCAAACCGTCCCCTAACGATAACCACTTTTTTCATTCAGACTGACCCAAATTCTATTACAATAGAAAATGTATTTATATATATATATATATATATATATATATATATATATATATATATATATATAACATTATTTTCTCCTAATTGTGTTTTAAGCATGATAGGTAAGAGGTCTGTACCTGGTTTAAATGCTCTTATTTGTTTACGAAGATCACGAGTTCAAATCTGACAAGGATATATCTTTTTTTTTTTCAGAGCAAAAAATATTTCTTGGGAAGAAGTAAAACCGTAGTTCCTGAATTTACAACACGCAAAGTAACGTCATCTCAAATAAGATACGAGTAAAAGTTGTTGGCCCTTTTACACAAAGATTTTAATGGTGACATTACCTGAGTTAATACAGAATGCCTTTGAATGAATACATAATGAAAATAATAAGTTATAATAATAATAATAATAATAATAATAATAATAATAACAGTAATAATACTACTACTAGTACCACTACTACTAATAATAATACTACTACTAGTACTACTACTAATAATAATAATAATACTACTACTAATAATAATAATACTACTACTAGTACTACTACTACTACTAATAATAATAATAATAATAATAATAATAATAATAATAATAATAATAATAATAATAATAATGTTTGTGTGTTCTTAATGCCACCCATTTCACTTCATGTACTTTGGTTTCCACGCTGGGCGAATATTACCCGTTTAAGGAGTAAGCGCAGTTGTTGACGGAGGGCACTGCAGTCGTGTTTATGCAGGAATAGACCACGTGACACTGCTATCTACGAGTGCAAAGGGGAATGGGACGTGGGACGCTGACAGTGTACACTGCCTTATATGACGTCACGTGTACTAACAAACAGAGCTTCCTGATTCTTCCGCCTGCAGAGATATTTTGAACGGGTAATACATGATGTTAATGTGATATATTTTCAATCTGCCCACCACTTCGGCAGAGCTCTTTACATAGTCTACTCGACAAACGAATCTGTAATAATAGCATCATATGTCTTCTCAACATGTGAACTGAGGAGGGATTTGAAATCTAATTCGGGAATCTGGTGAACAATCTAGCGATTAAAAATGGTTCACCACCACCTCTCTCCTGACCGAAACTGAACATTATACAATAAATAAATTTATTTTAATTCATTCAATAAGTAAAATGTTCAATTTCGCCGAATCTCGAACCCGGGCCAGCTAGTGTCACGAAGCTGACGTGCTACTACCTGAGCTAGCAAGACGGACTTATGAATATCATTATTCATTTTATTATTATTTTATTATTTATTAATAATAAAATATTGTAAAATACAAATTAATAATAATAATATTATCATTATTATTGTTATTATTATTGTTGTTATTATTATTGTTGTTATTATTGTTGTTATTATTATTGTTATTATTATTATTATTATTATTATTATTATTATTATTGTTATTATTATTGTTATTATTATACCTCGGAAGACCCTTCAACCGATGGAAAGATCAGTTTTTGTAGTCGCAGAACGGGTGTCATCACCCAATACTGCATTCGGAAGAAGAAGAAGAAGATTATTGTTATTATTGCTATTATTGTTAGTATTGTTATTATTGTTACTATTATTATATTATTATTATTATTATTACATTATTATTATTATTATTATTATTATTATTATTATTATTATTATTATTATTATTATTATTATTATTATTATTATTATTATTATTATTATTATTATTATTATTATTATTATTATTATTATTATTATTATTATTATTATTATTATTATTATTATTATTATTATTATTATTATTATTGGAGAAGACTACAAAAGAGTGAGCAACATGATCTTTTTAGGAAATCAGATGGAGAGGTCATGTGGCACGAACAGGGACTGAAAGAGGGAATGGAAACATTTTGTGGGAAACCAGAGTTAAGACACTTATATAGATAGGTCAATAATGAGATGGGAGAGTAATATTATCCATTATAAAAAATAAAAAGAAAAAAGAAAGCCTCCATCTTCTGAAAAGATGGGATCGTCATACTTATTTTTATAATAAATGAAGTCATGGCTGACAGATCTAAAATGTAAAGGTCAACTGAAATGGTTGCTATCACTACAAGCCCAAGACAAAGCGTGGTTTGCGTGGCGCAATCCTTTTTGTTTCCTTTATGGAATTTTTTTCTCCTCATATCAAGTTATTCCTAACAAGGTTTAGAACTCATTCCAGACTGTTTATTTAGATTACAATGACATTTTTCTGATTTAAAAAAAAATAACCTCAACACAAACTCATTGGCTCTTTCGAAACCGTAGGTTCAATGCCGGGCGGACATAAGCTCTCCATACATCCCTAACTTGAAGTAATGTTTTCCAATAATCCCCAGTATAATCTACTTTCCTTAAATCATGGTTAATGTTATACTTCCATCTCATTCTTTGTCTACCAACTGGACATTTTTCCACTGGTTTTCCTACAACTTCCATGCCTCTCATTCATTCCCCATTCGTGCCACATGTTCTTACCCATCGCAGTCTACGAGACTTAACTGTTCTTATTATATCTGGCTTCCTATAAAGATCATGTAGCTTACTGTTATGTAGTCTTCTCCATTCACCTGTCCATCTCTCTTCCGTACAAAAATTTTCCTAAGAACTTTATTCTCAAATACTTGTAATCTTTTTTCCTCCCTTAAAATAGGCGTCCATGTTTCGAATTCATATAACTCGGAGAATAAGAGTTTTATATATAATCAATTTTACATTTTTTTGAGAGATGTTGAGACGACAAGAGTCAATGTAATGTATAAGAGCACGCATTTCCAGAATTGAGTCTATATTCAATTTTTTGTGCATCTCATTCCCATTTGTAATTATTGTTCTAGATATTTGAATTCAACCACTTCTTTAAAATTTCCCTCATTTGTCATTAATTTTTCATTTCCGTTATATAATGAATGTCTATGGAATATGTATTTAGTTTTATTGATGTTTACTTCCAATCCCAATGTCTTACTGTTACTCAATAGAGAGTGTGTGTTGGGCTAGATCTCTGCAATGTTTCCCAAGCTTGTAAACCGTAATACCACTAATATGGTCCTCTTAAAATATTAGAGTTCTCTTGTTTATTTTGTGTGCTTAACATCCTATTTCTTGCAGGAGGCTAAATACAATAAACGTAATGGGCTTACACATCTAGAAAATTTCCCAGGAATATATTTTAATACATATCAATGTACTCGCAATATTCCTTCTCTGAATAAAACAGTTATATCGAGTATTTTTCATAAAACATAGTAAAATAATTAATCAAGCCGCGAAATGTTGATCAAAGGCAAGCCACTAATGTATTAAGGCCGAGAGGCAATTTCATTTGTTACTAATTTCCATATGCTGTTATATTTCTGTCTAAAGTAACATTTATGCTGTGAGGAATGTAAGATGAAGTTGCAAGATGAGGACGATTTTGTCCCCGAGAAATAGCGAGGAAAGTCAATAAAGCCCGAGGTTATTTAACCTCTTCAGTTTTAAAGTGAATATAATACAAACAAAAATGTCTAATGGAAAGTAAAGTATATTTCCGAATATAAGGCGCACTTTTAACCGAATTATTAAGTCTTCAAATTCGGAGCACGCCTTATACTCGCGTGCGTCTCAGAATTCGCATACAAATTATAAATTTTTAGGTTATGGTAAGTCTCCATGGTCGGACATTTGTTTCTGCAGCACCGAATGTATGACTAGCATTTCGGTTTTCAAATTTATCTATGAGTCCAACTTTTCTATTTAAACTTGCATCGAAATACATTCCATTAAATTCAGCCTAAATAGAAACTTAACTAAAAGAGAAGAGAAGATCATAGAAACAGCTGAAATGAGATTTCTGAGAAGTGTAGCTGGCTGCAAACTTCTAGATAAAATAAGAAGTGAAGATATTAGAAATGAGCTACTAATTATTTTTAAATGTTTAGATAAAATAAAAGAATCTAGAAAAAATTGGTAAGAACATGTTCAAAGAATGAAAGATGAAGGAATGTTGGTAGATCGAAAAAAGAGTTGGATTCAACTTTTTGAATGAGAATCTATGAACAAGCCACATGGGTTTAATCCGTGAATGTTGACGGCGATGATAGAAATTTAACCTTAGACACTCACTTCTGGCTCCTTACTTATTTTTCTCTTCTATTAGTTACCAGTAACGTTAAAGGAAAAATCACTTAACATGACAATATATTTATAAGAGTTAAAAAATTCAATTCGGCCTCTATTATAATCTCAAAAACTAAAATTATGGCTTTTCAGGGCAAAGAGCCAGTCAGAGCAAAAATAGTGATCAATAATGAAATAATAGAGCAGAGAGCACATTTTAATTATCTTGGTTCAGATATAACATATAGCTATGATTGGGATTTACATAATAAATTAAAACCGATATCAAATGATGTGTGGCACCATAAGAAGAACCCTCCGAAAGACTCGAAGAGAAACTCAGCTCAGGTTTTATAAAATTATGGCTGTTCCTGTTCTTTTATATGGATCTGAATCTTGGGTACTTAAAAAAAGATATCTCACATATTCGAGCCACTGAAATGAAATTTTTAAGATCTGTAAAAGGATGTACACGCATGGATAGATTACACAATGAATCAATAAGAAATGAACTGGAGATATTTTCAATAGTTGATAAACTGGAAGAGCACAAATACCAATGGAAAGAACATTTAGAGAGAATGGACAATATAAGATTACCCAAAAAGATCAACATCTACAAACCACATGGAAAAATATCTTTGGGACGGCCAAGGAAACGATGGACTTGAGACCGGAACAACTCACATTGACCTAATCCTGGAAAGGGAGAAGAAGAAGAAGAAGAAGTTAAAAAAATCATTATCATATCTTCGAATTACAGATACCAAAATTTATAGTCCTAAAGCCCTTCGCATACAGAATTATCTAATTCAAATTATTTACGTATTGAGTATTTTTCTCCAATACTACAAGGATGTATTTTATGTCATTTCTGGCTTTCTCCCCTGTCATTGGCGGAATTGTAATCCATTTGTTAGGTTGGGACAACTTTAAGGCAGAGTTACGTTACCGCTATGACATGATTGGTAATAAATGATAATGAATCGCCAGGAGAGTCCTTATCCTAAATTCTAGACCATGGGCGACCTAACGAATAATTCCCTTTAAAGAAAAAAATTCCTATGGTCTGACCGGAAATCGAAATCGGGACCTCATGAACTGAAGTCAGACACGCTGACCACTATCCCATGAGGCTGGTCGTATTCTTATTGTTGTTCTCAGGATGTACTTTCAACAATGCACAAGCCAGAACTTTAAACTTATTATGTGTGGTAAGATATTTTCCCGATCTCATCGTAACTTTTACTTTTCTGTCGTCCATCTCTGATTTTGAGGTTAACCTTATATTCGAACTTTTTTACTTTCTTACGCCTTGCATTTTTGGAGTGCGCCTTACATTCGTATACGGTATAATAATTTTGAAACCAAAAGTAATTTTTAAAGGCATTAACATATATTAAAGATTAAAGGTAGCCTCACGTGTCCCTTGAAGAGGAAAGGCCTCCTATCTGAGGGTAACTCTCGAACTACTCCGCATTCGAGTTATGGGGAAGGTTTGTGGATACGATCTATTTTCTGTGTTTTGTTTTCTTTCACTCACTAATATGTTGTCTTATGTTACTCACTAATATTCTCACACTCGAAGACATATTTTACATTTCTCCTCGCTAATACGACACTAGATTGCGTCATCACACACTCTAACAGATTTCCTATGGCTAAACAACTGGCGTTTGTATTGGGTTAAAGTCGGCCTATATTTGTTTTAATCTGCCTCTGTGCTGGTTTCTTATCAGCGGGCCCTATATGGTGGTCTTATACATTCGCCTATCGTCCTGCATCCTTGGGATGCGATCTCCTCATTTCCAATTCTGTCTAATCTATTTAATTTATAGTAAAGTAAACACTTTATTTGTGTCAGGCGAAATGCCAGATCGAGGGATGAGATGAAGTGAAACCTCTATTATATAAAGTCTGTGATATATGAGAATGCAGTCTGATCAGGCGTGTTGCAACATCACGGGACACATGAAATGAAATCAAACTATACAACTTATTTAAAGATATCCAATATTTCTTGAGTAATCCCAACCCTAAATAATTTAACCTAATTAATGATTTAAAATAATTTAAGATACAATATGTTCCTAGGAACATGGAATGTTAGGACTTTATACAATAGCGGGGCACTAGAGATATTAACGCGGGAATTGGATAAATCGCCCTTGTATATAGTCGCTTTACAGGAAGTTAGGTGGCCAGGAGAAGGTAGTCAGGAATCAGGAAGCTTTGCATTATACTATGGGGGTGCAGAAAGACCTGCATTTGGAACGGGTTTTTTAGTCAGAAGGAGGATCCTATCCGCTATCCGAGATATTAAGTTTGTTAGTGATAGGATATCATACATAATTCTAAAGGGTAAACGACATGATTTTATAATTGTAAATGTACATGCCCCCACAGAAGATAAAGATGACAAGATCAAGGATGAGTTCTATGACGAATTAGAATGCTTATTGATAGCCTTTCACGATATCATATGAAAATTGTCTTAGGAGATTTTAATGCAAAAGTGGGGCGGGAAGATAATATTCAAACCAACAATAGGCAAATTCAGTCTTCATGAAGATAGTAACGACAACGGGGTTAGATTAGTCACATTTGCCACATCAAAGAATCTGATTGTTAAGAGCACAACATTTCAGCAATAAGGATATTCATAAATACACCTGGACGTCCCCAGATGGAGAAACTCGGAACCAGATAGATCATGTATTAGTGGATAAACGCTGGCACACTAGCATCCATCGATGTTAAATCAGTTAGAGGGACAGACTGCAATTCGGATCATCATCTGGTCAGAGTGAAAATCAGACAACGGCTATCGCTTATGAGAGGAACAAACGCTAAAGAAGATTCCGTAAAATATGAATTAAAAAACTTGAAAAATGATGAAATGCGGCAAGAATACCAAATCAAAATTGCTAATAGATTTGAAGTACTGGAATCTTCAGATGACAATGTGGCAAACGAAGAAACTGATATAAATAAAGAATGGGAGGCTATAAGAGATACTATTAAATTGTCAGCATCAGAAAGCATTGGTTGTTTAAAAAAGAAGCAAAACAAGAAATGGTTTGAAGAGGAATGTGCCGACATTGTAAAGAAAAGAAAGCTAGCAAAAATGAAATGGTTACACGAGCCAAATGAGGTAAATTTAGAGCAATTGGGTAGTGTTAGAGAGGAAACCACCAAGTTACTAAAGAGTAAGAAGAGGGAATATTTGAGAGAGAAGATTAATGATCTTGAAATGAATGCAAAAAATAGGAACATTAGAGAATTATATCAGGGAATTAGTATAGAGAAGAAAGGGTTTCAGGCTAGAACAAACATAATTCGGAATGAAAATGGGGATATGATTGCAGATTCCAAGAGTATATTAAATAGATGGAAAAGTTATTTTAATCAGCTATTAAATGTACATACAGAACAGGACATTGAGGAGGATAAGTTACAGACAGCAGAAATGCTAGTCGCAGAGCCAAGTACATTAGAGGTTGAAATGGCAATTGAAAAGTTGAAGATGTATAAAGCATCAGGTTCAGATGAGATCCCAGCAGAACTGATAAAATCAGGGGGAGAAAAATTGATGGACAAGATACGCTGGTTGCTTACTATGATTTGGGAAAAAGAAGCTCTTCCAGATGAATGGAAGGAATCAATTATCGTACCAATTTATAAGAAAGGAGATAGGGCTGATTGCAACAACTATAGGGGCATCTCATTACTTTCAACTTCGTACAAAATTCTAACAAATATATTAGTAAGCAGACTTACTCCCTATATTGATGACATTCTAGGAGATCATCAATGTGCATTTAGAAGAAACAGGTCTACAACAGATCAGATTTTTAGTATAAGACAGATTTTAGAAAAGAAAGGGGGGAAATAATGGTACTGTACATTCAAACTATATTAGATAGACTTCAAAAAAGCATATGCTTCACTTAGTAAGAGGGGAGAAGTTATATAGTATCCTGCTGGAGTTCGGAATTCCTAAAAAGTTAGTTAGACTTATACGAATGTGTCTAAATGGCTCAACGAGTAGGGTGCGTGTAGGCAAACAGTTTTCAGACACTTTTGAAATCCAGAATGGGTTGAAGCAAGGAGATGCACTATCTCCTCTACTATTTAATTTTGTACTAGAGCATGCCATTAAATCTTTAGAGAATGAGGAAGGCCTACAACTGAATGGTATTAATAAGCTGTTAGTTTATGCTGATGATGTAGTACTACTGGCCGATAGCGAGGAGATACTAAAGGCCAACACGCACACACTATTGAGTAACACTAAGAAATTAGGACTGGAAGTAAATATCAGTAAAACTAAATATATGGTCACACGTAGAAATACATTATATAATGGAAATGGACAGCTAATGACAAATGAGGGAAATTTTGAGGAATTGGCTGAATTCAAATACCTAGGAACAATAATCACAAATAGGAATGAGATGCACAAAGAAATTAAACATAGGCTCAATTCTGGAAATGCATGCTATTATGCATTGCAGAGGCTCTTGATGTCCCAACTCCTTTCAAAAAAACGTTAAACTGAAAATATATAAAACAATTATTCTACCAGTTATATTACATGGGTGCGAAACATGGACTCTTACTTTAAGGGAGGAAAGGAGATTACGAGTATTTGAGAATAAAGTTCTTAGGAAAATTTTTGGACCAAAGAGAGATGAACAGACAGGTGAATGGAGAGGACTACATAACAATGAACTACATGGTCTTTATAGGAAGCCAGATATAATAAGAACAGTTAAGTCCCGTAGACTGCGATGGGCAGGACATGTTGCGCGTATGGGGAATGAAAGACGTGCATGGAAGCTTCTTGTAGGAAAGCCAGAAGGAAAACGCCCAGTTGGTAGACCAAGAATGAGGTGGGAGAACAACATTAACTATGATTTGAGGGAAGTAGATTATACAGGGAATGATTGGAAAGCATTGGCTCAGGATAGGGATGTATGGAGAGCTTATGTCCGTGCGGCCATGAACCTACGGGTTCGATAGTGCCAGTGAGTAAGTAAGTAAGTATAGGAAATATTCTATAACTGATCAGTAAAACAGTTCAAATACCTTGGAGTAACGATGCAGACGACAGGGACAACGTTCACAGTACATATTAAAGACAGACAGAATGCTGCAGTAAGAGCAATGAGCGACATTAGGCACCTCCGGGAGATGTCACTACAGACAGCATTGAAACTCTTTCAGCTGAAAATAGTCCCGGTAGCAACTTATGGACTAGAAAATATATGGACGCACCTAAGTTACCAGAATCTAGTAGACCTAGAAAAAATTAAGAGCACGTACCTGAAACGAGCTCTGGGCCTATCGAAGTTCACACCCTCACGCCTAGCGTATGTAGTGACAGGAGAGTTACCATTGGTGGAGGACTTGAGACAACAGCTTCTACTGCAATCCACCCCCAACTATGAGAAACTACTGAAAGACATGCAAAGGAAGCGCAGAGAGATATGGGATGACTTCTTTTGCACGGACGCGATGGTACACAAAGAACTGGATGGAACCCCTGTATGACCTTCGACACGCTGTGACAAGACTAGCGACGCACGGTTTCCACTTCAAAGTGTGTAAGACCAAGACATATCACCAACCGACGAACGAGTGTAAGTGCGAGTGGTGCGGGGGAAAGTGTGACAGATACCACGCCATATGGTGCGAGAACAGACAATCATCCCTGACCCAACTGAGTGACAAGTGAGCAAGATAAACTATTTACTAATCATGCATATTTTGTGCTTTACACTTATTAATTAATTAATAATATTCTATAACATTAAGCCCTGAGTGGAGAAGTAATGGAATCATGTTTTTGCCAGGATAAAACCGAGAAACTCGGAGAATATTCTTTCCTGGCTTCAATTTGTCCATCGTGAACCGCATATGGAGTGACCGAGAATCGAACTCGGACCCAGAGGTGGAGGCCAGTGATTAACCACTTGCGCCACGGAACCTCCAATTTATATGACACTTATGTAAAATATTATTAAATGTGTAGTTACTTATATTTGCAGAAGAATCAAACTATTTTGTTTTAGGAATCGCAAAGTGCTGAAGTTGGATTCATTTTACACAAGTTGAGAGTGTATTATTGAAAAAGCAATTTGTGACAGTTGTATCAGAATGGATATGCGAGACAGAGAGGAAGGTAATGCGACGAAATTGACTCGCATCATTCAGTTAAATCCCACACCATTTCTTATAGAATTAGGAAAACGTGAAGCAAATCCTCAATAATGCTTCCATCTATTACACACACATATAAATTAATTTTACTAATACATCAAGATAAAAAACATGTAAAATGTTGTATTCACAACAGAAAATCGGAAATTCTACTAATTGATGACATGCAAATGAACACAGTAGAATAATTTAAATACCTATGTACCAAAGTAAACAGACATAATGTAGACTATTAGAAGAGGAAATAGGGAAAGATGAGTAAATGGGAATAAAGCTAATTTTGCAAATAGAACCTTATTTAAAAACAAATTAATATAAAAAACAGCAAAAATAAGGTTATACAAAACATTAATTAGACCAGTAGTTACAAATATGCTAGTTTAATTTGGGGTCCTAAAAGAAACAAAACAGAAATTATTAATTTTTAAAAGGAAAATTCTAAGACGAATATTTGTACCAAATAGAGGAAATGATAATTGTTGGAAAAACAAAACAAATAATGAACCAAACAAATTAATCAAAAATCAGAATATAGTAAACCATATAAGATCACTCAGAAGGTTGGCTGGGACATTTAATAAGAATAGACATTTAATAAGAATTGGTTAAGAAACTCCATAAATGGAAACCTGTAGAAGTCAGAACAGTTGGAAGATAGAAGATAAGATGGGAGGATGACACAATGAACGATCTAAAGAAAATTAAACTGACTAACTTGAATATGGCAAGAGACAGATTGGCATGGAGGAGGATTGTTGAGAAGGCTTTAGGATGATGATGATGATGATGATGATAATGATGATATTATATAGGCAATTATATATTCAAGTTACTACTCATTCGGGCATTATTTAGAAATTATGTTGGCCTATATATGTATGAATCAATTTAAATACCTGGGCACTTTTATTACATAAATAAATACTCGTAGTTAAAAAAACTAAAACAACACGCTTTATTAGAAAACCGAACTAAAAAATGAGAAATAATTTTAATTTCCAACACGCTTGGGATAAAGTTAAAGTGGTCAACAAAAAAGTCATCTCCAATACATCTAGAATAAAACTAGAGTTATCTACAAAAACATAATTTTACCATCTAAAGCGTGGGGTGCTCTATATCAATTAATATATTTGATAATAAACAGATATTTGTAAAAGTAAAGTCTCTAAGAAGAAAACGTAAAAACCATATAAAGCACCTCACGCTTTTGATGATAAAATAATTTTTTTTGTAGATGACTGTAGTTTTATTCTAGATGTGTTGGAGATGATTTTTTTGTTGACCACTTAAATTTTATCCCAAGCGTGTTGTAAATTAAAATTATTTCTCATTTTTTAGTTCGGTTTTCTAATAAAGCGTGTTTTTCTAGTTTTTTAAACTATTATTTTTTTAGTTTGGTTTTCTAATAAAGCGTGTTGTTTAAGTTTTTTAAACTACTGTTTTTATTTTTAATTTAATTGATGGTCATAAACCGGAATCCCATGAAAATTTAATTGCTTAATACTCTTCTAAAAAATCCGGGGCGGATTTGAACCAGCGACCTATCGATTACTGTAATTATATACCACTGCAGTCCACCGCTCTACCAACTGAGCTACCAGAGGATATAATATCAATTTCTTACAGCGATGAACTAAAAAGTCGACAAGTCCGCAACCTATTACACCGGATTTATTTTTGATGTCCTGATGATCCTGGCTAGGATCTTAGAAAAAAAGTATGAAATTATTGTATTGTCATTGGTCCTTTACAAATATACAAAGTTTCAAGTCGATCCAACGTTTTCAAGTTGAAAGATTCCGTTAAATAGACAGATACAGGTCATATATGAAGCATGTAAAAAGAGAGAAATAGATCATCCGATATTCATATACGGATTGTGCAAGTAAGAAGGTTATTAGGATCCCAGAATATTTCCAGAAGCACATAATTTCACGGGAAAATTTTTGTTACAGTGTTTTATGCTACAATAATGAAGTAGGCTTTGAATTTAAAGTATAAATTAATGATTTTGGCAGTTAAAATTAATTTTTTCACGAGGAGCAAATATACAACGATTTAAAAGTATCCTGAATGAAGAAATTAGGACACGAATTAAAGACGCGGAGAATAACTTAGGTACAAATGAAAGAGGGGAGTTAAAATAGTTACGATACCTAATGAAGATGCAGAAACGATGACTTAAAAAAAAGAACTTTCAATTGACACCACCCGGAAGAGGTATTTGAGAAAGATGAAGAAGATCATGGTACCAACACTTTCTTCAAAGATACTTCAAGAAGAAGATGCCCTGATGGAGAAATATGGAAAATGGAACGCGAAGGCGGCTTCAATTAAAAATCCCTGAAAAATAATGTATATATATGTATGTATGTTCGCATGTATTGTATGTACACTTAACAACAAAAAGAATGAGCCGTTTCAAAAAGTAGAGTCCCTGTTATGACCCACTGCGCATGCTCGGAAAGCTAAAGCTGTGGTTCACGAGGTAACGCATTGTTAAATGTTTTAAATACGCTGTATTTGGTTTTAATCGTCTTAAATAGTTAAAAAACGTGAAGGAGACATGTTTCTAAATGTTTACGAATGTTCGACAAATGTAATATTACTCAAATTGCGACATTTTAAATAAAAATCAACTCTCGTTCATAGTGTAAAAGTAAACAAGACGACTAGTATCCGAAGTTAGAGTAGCGTAGATCGTTAAACCACTTACAAAAAAAAGATATATATATATATATATATATATATATATATATGTATATATGAGAGCCAGGGTTCGAATCCTTTGGCAATGTACTTTTTTATTAATTTGTATTTCCGCAAAATACATCCTATCACATTTAATTCCTGCCACGTTATTTACGTTCACTTTACACTATATTAAGTAATATTCCTACCTTCGTAAACTCTAACACTATTTACCTACCTGTATAAATTTAATTGTGTGTGCAGTACCATGTTTTAATAATATGCTATCAATTTATGTAATAAAATATAATATAGCTTCATATATTTATGCATTTATTTATTACTTATTAGTGAGGACAAAGTTTCACCCTTCAATTAAAATATTTAGTCTATATATGTCAAGTCCAGCATAAAAATAGCCCATATATGATGGACAATAAATAATAATAATAATAATTAATAATAATAATAATAATAATAATAATAATAATAATAATAATAATAATAATAATAATAATTAGATATATCAATGGATGTGAAGAATGTAATTACCTGGGGATCAAAATTTACTCAAAATGTACCCAAGAAAATGACATAAAATATAGAATTCAAAAGGGCCGATCGGTAATAACAATGTTGTACGGAGCATTGTGGGATAAGGACATAAGAATAGATACCAAATTAGAAATTTATAAATCCATAATTCGAAGCACGCTAACATACGGTTCAGAAACTTGGCAATTGAATACAAATTTGAGTTTAAAGCTTATGTCTACCGAAATGGATTGTTTCAGACGCTCAACTAGACATTCTAAATTGGGAAAAAATATAAATGCAACCATTAGACAACAAATGAAAGTCCAAAATTCAATATTAGATTCTTTGAGATACAGAAAACTAAAATGGTATGGTCATACGCGCATGATACCAGAGAAAATATTACTTACTTACTCACTTACTTACTCACTGGCACTATCGAACCCGTAGGTTCATGGCCGCACGGACATAAGCTCTCCATACATCCCTATCCTACCCGCTTATAAATAAATAAATAAATTAATTAATTAATAATAATAATAATAATAATAATAATAATAATAATAATAGCAATACTTATAAATAGTTAGTACGTTTTTTGTTTAAGAATGAACATACAGAATAAAATAGAAAACTTTTTAACAATTAAAAAAATTAAACTCACCGGGAATCAAAGCTGTGACATAATGCATACGAATCAATCCACTAAGCACTGAGCAAAGTGTTCGCTGCCTTGTTGTGTTTAAAAAGAACGCTTTTAAAAGGAAGAACGGAAACGTATTGTGGTTCTGCTGTGCAATTTGTTTACTCGTGTGAATCGCGCGATACAAAATATTCGAGATCAAGAGCCGGCCAATTCTTGTGTAAGTATGTAGCCTACATATGTTTTGTACGTGCATGTGTATTACATTAGTATATAGCTGTATATGTACGTAGGTATGTATGTAGAAATGAGTGTTTGTATGTATGAATGAACGTATGTGCGAATGTACGTATGTATGTAGGAATGTATGTATGCACGTATGCATTGTATGCATGTAAGTATTTAGGGCTCTATGCATGAATGTATGCATGCATATACGCATGTTATGTGAGTAATTAAGTCAATTATAAGAGTAAAAGGATGCACTAAAATGGACCAGATAAAAAACGAAGATATCCGTGAATAACTACAGATTTACTCCATAAAAGAAAATATATTTAACAACAAGATTCGGTGGAAAGAACATGTAGAAAGTATGGAAGAAAGTAGATTACCAAATGATGATGATGATCATCATCATTATAGTACATTCACGAATTTAGGCCATTTGTTGACCTGTTTCGGCCTCAAGAGAAACAAAACCCATAAGTCTTTAGAGTGGACGTCCTGGACTTCTTCTTCCTGCAGGTTGATATCATAACATTTGTTTGGGTATCCTGTGATCTTCCATTCGATGAACATGTTGCATCCATCTTGACTTATAATCAGAAATTTTGTTTTCTAAAGGTTCCATGTGTAATTCTTCTAAGATGTCATCATTTTTTTTGTGATCTAGTAGTGTGTATCCCAGTCCTCCGAAGGTATTTCATTTCAGCACATCTAAGTCTCTGTATATCCTTCTGTTCCAACGTCCATACTTCGCTACCATACAAAAGAATTGGAAGAGCCAGTGTTTTATACACTTTTAGTCTTGAATGTTTTTGGACTGTGACTTGAAGATAGAATTTATTAACCCTAAAATTCTTAAAAATTTATATATTTTTGCATTTATATCCTTTCCTTCTTCATATGAGATATTGCATCCTAAATATGTAAAATTATTCATCTGCTCCAAAATGTTATTGTCAAATTACCAAATGAAATCTTACATTATTTTCCGAGACGAAGAAGAGATGTCGGACGTCCTCAAAAGAGATGGTCTTAATCTATTAGTGAAGACGGAACAAGGCAACTAATGCCTAATCCAGGAAGTGCAGAAGAAGAAGAATAAGAAGAAGAAGAAGGAGGAGAAGAAGAAGAAGAAGACAATGAAATATGGATAGTTAAATAATATTGAAAGTACAATGAATGACTTAAAAGTTTATTTCAAATCTTGGAGATACTAAAGGTCCCAAGATTTCAATTCTTGGCATTTCTTTCCGATTGAGTAGTTTTGAATGAATATTCATTAACCAGCATTTGTTTGCTAGGCGTATGTGCAAATTTAAATATGTTTTACCTAGAGAGCAAGTTCAGTGAAGCGCAACACCGTTTCATGTGTACAGGGAATTAAGGTAGAGGTAAGCCTCTAAAATTAATGGCGTACTCTCTTGTGAAATCCCTGAACAACGTAATGAATCGCTTTCAAGTAATTAATCAAAAACAAAATGGGCTAAATGTAGATTATTATTTAATGAATAATGGGTAGTATATTTACATACATTTAATTCACAGAAGGGAATAAGTACAAAAATTGTAAATTAGCTTTCATCAACTATAAAATACCCCTTGTTTAAAATGTTTAATTCATTATATATATATATATATATTTAATTGGTGTTGCCCTCGAATAGAAAATATTTTAACTTCAACTTCTTACCCTCATTATCTTTGACGTGTTCAATACCAGTTTTTTTATTCTTTGTGCGAAGAAGGGTTTATTTGTGATATTTATGAAAATACTACTTTAAAAGTTTTCAAGCTAAGAATTAATTCTTAATTTCTCCTGTTGGATATTACAAATATTGAAAAATCTCCTAAATGTGTTATATTACATAGATGCTCTTTTAATATACTGATGGGTTTGGTTTGATATCACTGATCAACATAATTTTTGTCTCATGAGTACCAATAGTTGTACTTAATGCAATTTTTTATCGTGTTTTCAAATATGTATTCGGAATTTTTCCATCACCCACATTTTTTTATCTCAATTTCAATTAATGGATTTAAATAATTATTTTTAATAAACTTTTTTTCGTCCATTTGTCCATTGTAAAATAAAACGGGGAAACTTTCATCAGGAGATTTCAGCTATGGAAAAGAAATATCAAGGCAAATGGAATCCTAATATGCTGGCCGATTATTGTTGGACCATCAAGAGGGATTATCCACAGGCGAAATATAGCAGAAAATCGTCATTTCCTACTTTCTAGATGAGTCCGAATGTTCGAATATTGTATAGTTACAAATGTAGAAAATATTAAAGTATTTGAAATTACAAATCCTGTCTTTCGGAAACCTTGCGTGATGGAGAAACGCTGATATCATATTTGAATTCAGGAGAAAATATACTATCAGAATCACATATGTTTCTTTCCGAGACAAAAAAAAAGTTTCTTTTTTTGTTGCTCAGTATATTGTGTGACATAGCAGCTGTATAAAATAATATAATTAAACATAACAAAGGAATTCGGTTAATGTGGACCCTTCACGAGGCGGTTCACGAATACGTATATTTTATCAATGGGGATGCTATCTGTAAAAACCATGCACTCAATTAATTTTATTTAATATCCTTGTAATTTTACTAAACACAAAAATCGTCGCTCTCTGCAGATGAATGACGTGTGAATATTATAACAAATAAAATCAAATATCAACCCTTTTTAATTATTAATAACCACAAATAATATCAGATTTATTTGTGCCTGTCTTTATAAATTAATAGGGAAATCAATAATAGACTACATAATTGTAAAGCAAAATACTTCCTTATTTATTAAGGACTCAAGGGTTAAAAGAGGAGGAAATTGCGGTTCTGACCACTATCTACTCACAGCACAGATCATCCCCAAATTCCCTACAGGGAAAAAAGTGCATGATGAAGCAAGGGAATCAACAATGCAACCGAAGCAGGAAGAAAAATTTAAACTGTATTTATTTAATCAGGATAGTATCAAAAACTTATATAAAGAAAGACTGAGGATTAAAATTGAGAATATGGATTACAAGGAAGACATAGAAGAAGAATATAATCAATTAAAGGAAATAATACATTCGGCAGCAAAAGAAGCATTAGGCACAATAAATAAAAAACAAAATACCCAAGATTGGTGGAATGATGATATTGAAGAATTAACCAAAAAGAAGAAAAAATGCTACTTAGAATGGTTGGCAAATAAAAACAACAGAAAATTGGATAGAATACAAGAGAACAAACGCCAAAGTTAAAAGGAAAGTGATAGAAGAAAAAAACAAATTATGGAAAAGCAAATGCCAAGAAATAGAAGTTATATAGGAGGATCACAATCATCAGAAGTATGGAGATTTCTAAAAACACTGAAAACCAACCAAGGACCCAGCAAGATAAATTTGTTAGCAAAATCAGACGCAGAAAAACATTACAAAGCTTTACTGTCAGAAACTAGAAATGAGTTTATGGAAACAACAGAAAATCCATCCATAGAAATGAACGCCCTGGAATTTGATACAATAGATATAGAATTAGAAATTCAAACCCTAAAGAATAAAAAGGCACCAGGGCCGGGAAACATACCAAATGAGTTAATTAAATATGGCCCAAAAAATTTAATAGGTAGATTGAGGGACTTGTATAATAAGTGCATTGCAATACAGAAGATTCCTGATGAATGGAAAATAAGCTACATAGTACCAATATACAAGAAGGGCGATAGAAGAGACGCAAAAAACTACAGAGGACTAAGTATAAATAACACATTATATAGAATATTTACGAAGTTATTAAAAACAAAGTTACAAAAAGATGTTAAAGACAAATTAGGAGAAGATCAAAATGGATTCAGACCAGGAAGGTCATGTGTTGACAATATATTTGCAATACAACAGTTAATTGAAAAACGGACTGCAGTTGGAGAAGAAACCCATTTGACAATGATAGATTTAGAGAAAGCGTATGACTCAATTCCGAGGAACAAATTATGGGAAGTATTGGAGAAATACAATATTGACAGAAACCTAATAGAAATTATTAAACAAACCTATAAAGATAACTCCGCTTATGTTAAAATGGGAAATATAATGTCTAATCCTATAAACACCTCAAAGGGATTGAAACAAGGGTGCAGTCTATCACCAATTTATTTAATATTTATGTAGAATTTATATTAACGAAATGGAAACAAAGCTGCAAAGGTATGGGGATCCCAATAGGCAATAGATTTTTGCTGACATTACAATTTGCCGATGATCAACTGGTTTTAGCGCAAGACAATTTTGATATGGAATTCATGATAAAAAGGTTGAAAAGCACATATGAATCATGGGGTCTCACAGTAAATTTACAAAAAAACAGAATATCTGGCAATAAATAGCAATGAAAGAGAAAACTTAGTATTGGAAGATGGAATCCAAATAAAGCATGTGAAACAAACTAAATATTTGGGAATGATTATGGATAACATCGAAGGTATAGGCAAAGAGAACATAAAACATAGAATTGAATTGAGTAGCAAAATAATATCATCATTAAATTCCATATGGTGGGATAAGCATATTTGGAAAGACACAAAAAAATATATTGGTAAAACATTGGTGGAATCTGTTGCAATGTACGGAAGTGAGGTATGGACAATCAATAAGTACTACAAGAATAGACTAATAGCTCTAGAAATGGATTATTTACGAAGAAGTGCCAGAAAGTCTAAATTAGAACGTGTCACAAATAAGGAAATTAGAAACAAAATGGAAGCAGAAGAAAGCATAATTGAAAGAATTGAGGAAAAGGAATTAAAGTGGTTAGGACATGTTTTAAGAATGGAAGATGAGCGATGGCCGAAGCAACTATATGAATGGCATCCTAACAGAAAGAAGAAAAGAGGAAGACCAAGGTTAACATGGAAGGAAAACATGAAGACAGTAATGCAAGCTAGAGGGCTAAGCATCGAAGATGCCCAAGACCGTAGGCTTTGGAGGATTGGCACGGGAAGACGGCAGCAGCTGTAAAAACCCGAAGATAGATAGATAGAGAGTAAATAAACTTAGAAATAGGCTAAAAGTTAGGGTGGACTCTGAGGTCCACTTTACCCGAATATGGAGGTTAAAGTGGACCAATGTTGTAATGTAAAAAAAAAAGGTTATGAATTGTAGCATTAGTAATTCCTAGAATTACTAATTTGGTTATTATTTGGGACCACACAATAAGCTTTTGTTATGCAGAGGTTAACGGTAACTCAAGGGTTGGCAGGTATATGTACCTGGCAAAGTTAAACTATTGTTTATTATAAAAGTGTAAATTTGATTGACGTTGACAATACATTTTGTAAAAGGAATATTTGAGCCAATTTAAAACATCCTTGGAAAATTAATATAAAAGGCGAAGAAATTGTATTGTTAACACAGTGTGGTTAGGATCTCAGACACACACACAGTGTGGTTACTCGCTCTGATACGATCACAGTGTGTGGCCTGTTGCTCTCATACACACACGGAGTGTGGCTGGTGGCCCATACGAGTACATACAGTGTGGCCAGTGGCTACCTTACGAAAACAGAGTGGGCTAGTTTATCATATTACTAGATATTCGGAGGAGTCCGTTACTCCTATATTATTACCTAAAGTGTTAATCAATCGATCGTACGTAAATATCCTAGGAAGTCTAGATTTGCTCAAGTAGCCTTCAAGATAATATTAATTCATTATATATTGTGTTGTTCATAAGAAGTAAACAGAATAAACCCGTTTTAATTAACTACACTATTCATTGTTACTGATCATCGAATTCCTTGTCCTTCACATCGGTAGAACCCAGAAATAGCTTAATCTAAAACACGCCCTATAGACATCCTCGTGCCTGCCTTTGTAAAAGATCTGCCGCAAAATTATGAAGATGTTTCCATATTTTAATAAAACAGCAATGCTATTTCGTAGTTATAATACTAATGATAACACTGGGGAACAGTGATTTTGGTGCCTTAATGTTTTCACCTATTTATGGGTATATTTGGGTCACTGATTCCAAAGATGATTTCAGTTTCGTCCTATCAGCTCTAGTTTTTGAGATAGAGTTTATTCAAATTATATACCAGTTCAAAAATACTGGTCCACATATACAACTATATTACTCGCATACAATTAAATACAAAAGAACAAATACTTTCTTTTTCATGAAACAACTGTATCTATATAACTACCATAATTTATTTACACATTAGTCTCGTTAGAATCATTAATTTTCCTCCATCAGGTCGCAGAATCCCCGTTTCTGTGATTTCCTCCGATGCAATGATCTTGGACATTCTCGGTGGATGCTCCAACAGTAGTCCGCCATCATATGTATATCCCACCGTCCACGATACCTTTCTTCCATTGTACTTAATTCTGGTGAAAACGCTCACCCTGTTCCTCACTTACATCTCCAAGATTGTCTGGAAATCGATCCAAATGACTGTGTAGGTAGTGTAATTTGATGCTCATGTTACAACCTAGTGCACAAAAAGCAGTGAGCATATTCTCCACTAGTTCATCACTATTAGGAGACTTATAGTTTCCAAGGAAATTCTTCACTACCATACAGAACGAAGACCATGCGGCTGCTTCAGTATCATTCATTGAGTCTTGAAATTGATGGTCATTAATAAGTTGGCGGATTTGTGGTCCATCCAATATACCTGCTTTTATTTTTTCCTTACTCAGTGCAGGAAATTTTGTACATATGTAGCCAAAACATGTTCCATCTCTATTCAACGCCTTGATGAACTGTTTCATTAAACCAAGTTTAATATGCAGTGGTGGCAAGATGATGTTGTTTCTGTCAACCAAAGGTTCTGCAACGATGTTTTTTCTCCAACGGTCATGCTTTCTCTAAGAGGCCAATGCCTTCTCACCCAATGTTGATCTTTGGCTCTAGAGTCCCATAAACATATAAAGCATGGGTATTTGGTGTACCCACCTTGTTGTCCTAGAAGAAAATTCACCATCTTGAGATCGACACACATTACTCATTGGTGATCACGGTAAGAGATCTTCTCTAGCACTGTAGCTATTGTATGTTGATTTTCACGCATAGAAACTGAGTGACCAATTTGGATTGACCTGTATATGTTCCCATTATGCAAAAGAACACATTTTAGGCTGCGTTTGGAGCTATCTATAAATAACCGCCATTCACTTGGTGTGTATTTTCTTACACCCAGCTTCATTAACAGTCCTTCAACATTCATACAAAAAACAAATTGATTTTCTACTGTGAAGAATGGCAGGAAGTCTGTTTCTCTTTTGCGATAGACTGTGACCTTTGTTCCCGGTAACAGACATTGTTTCTCTGCCAGCCTGGAAGCTAACAACTCAGATGACTTCTTTGGAAGACTTAGATCCCTTATGAGGTCGTTCAGTTCCGCTTGACTAAAACCGGATGAAACTGATGAAGGTCCTGGGAAATCGCTGTCATTTCCCTCAGAATAGCTTTCAGTTGAATCATCCTCTTCTTCTGGTGACTCTGGAAGACTGGTAAAAATTGGAACAGGTATCTCCTCTGAATGTGGAACAGGGCGTCTTGCGGAGCGTAGATTGGGATATACCCATCTATTCCGGTTTTTGCTATTGATGCCCTTTACATTGACTGAACAAAAATAGCAGTCATCACTATGGTTAATTTGTTCTCGCCAGATCATTGGTTCCCCAAATTTCAAGCATTTCCGTTTCCCATTTGTCCATTGTCGTAGATGCTCTGTGCACGTTTTACATACAATGTGAGGTGCCCAAGGCTTATCTTGATCTCCCAGTTGTACTTTGAAATAGGCCAAATAAGCTCTTCTTACAAAGTCAGTTATAGGTTTTCTTTGTTGAGTGAATGTGTACTCCCCACAGATGAAACAAAACACATCAGGATTATTCACACATTTTCTTCGTGTTGAAGCCATGTCAGTCTAGAAAAAGGATAAACAATTGTCAAATTAGTAAAATTACATATGCAAACGGCAACAACAACATGAATATAACTTGGATTAAATCAATTAGTATTATGCAAACAATCGATTTACAATGGTGGTACATAAGAGCAGTATCATCAATATCTTGCAAACTAGAGCTGCTGCAACAAAATGGATGACATTTTTGGAATCAGCAGTGCCGAAATACCCAGAATCAGGTGAAAAATTTCAGGCACCAAGAAAAAAATATTTTTTTGTTCCCCAGTGAATCATTGTAATTAAATAAAATTAAAATCCCTTAATTTAAAGAATAAAGACAAATTCAAAATAGGGATCCATATTACCCGAAGTTCCTCTATATATATATATATATATATATATTTATATATACAGAATGTTCGGAAATTCGTATAACTAACTTTAAACGGACTGCGAAAACAACGTTTTAAATAGGAATATTTGTCCAAAACAAGGTACCGTTTTCGGGCTTCAGGAATAAGTTGTCATTAAAAATTTTAATCTCCCGTGTCTGGCGAAGATAAATAAATAATAATTTATAACTCAATTATGTTTATACAAACTAATATTAGCTGATTTCGCTATAATGAAATAAATACATAAAATAACTAACTTACTGGCTCTATCGAACCCGTAGGTTCATTGCCATGTGGACATAAGCTCTCCATACACCCCTATCCTGAGTTAATGTTTTCCAATCATCTCCTGTATAATCTAATTCCCTCAAATTACGGTTAATGTAATTTTCCCACCTCATTCTTCGTCTTCCAACTGAGCGTTTTCCCTCTGATTTTCCTATAAGAAGTTTTTATGCACTTCTCTCAATCCCCATTCTTGTCAGATGTCCAGCCCATCGCAATCTCTGAAGCTTAATTGTTCTAATTATATCTGGTTTCCTATAAATACCACGTAGCTCACCGTTTTTAGTCATCTCCATTCACGCAACTGTTCATCACATTTTGGTCCAAATTTTTTCTAAGAACTTATTTCTCAAGTACTCGTAATCTCCTCTCCTCTCTTAAAGTAAAAATCCATGTTTCGCATCCATATAACTGGGAGAATAACAGTTTTATTTATTTTCCGGTTTAATGTTTTTTTTACCAAAGGCCGTAAATACAAGGAAAATTGAAAGAAGGAACAGAAAAAGAACCTGGATGAATAACATTCAACATGCAATGAGTAAATTCGGTGTAACGGAACAAGACACAGAGAACAGTTAATTAATGGAAATTTGTAAATATGTATTACAAACTGATAATATATAAGTCCGTAGTCATTTATGTATTTTTTAAAACTCGTGTTGATTATTAAGATTGGTTATAGAAAAATCTCAATGATGAGGAAAATTCTCAATGAATAAAAACATGAATAAATACACACATTTTTTTAAAGGAGTTCGGACTACAAGAGTCCCTGTATAATAGCACGCATTTTAAGAATGATATGGCATAAAATATTGATATAAAATCATTAACATACTTGTTATATTACAGAGCTGTGTACGAAATTTCACATCCATCCATAGTAATTCTGCCCCAAGACAAGGCTTTCACTGCAATCATAGCATTTTCATGCTATGATAATGATAAGGATCATGATGATGGTCATATGATTTCGGGGGCCGTTTGGGCCTTAAGGTTTTCCTGACATTTGTCTTACAGGTGAGCAAAAGCCCCGAAAAACTGCCCCTACCGGGGATCGAACCCGGGCCCGCTGCGTGACAAAGCAGCACGCTACCTCGAGACCACAGTGGTGGGCCAATTTCACATAATTTGACTTAATTGTATATTAAATTCAAGTCTTAGCTTTTAAATAGTAATCAGCGCAAATAAAACTAGACATGACAAGACTGTACCTTCTGTACACGAAATCACAAAAGAAGATTGCTTTTACAGTACCTCTCACTCCCCTATCTCATCACCCCTATCGAGCTTCTTCTTCTCTCACTCTCTACAGGTAGCGAGTTTCTACCCTCTTCTGCTTCCACCAATCCAAAGTCCATTAGAACTACTTCAATACTCCATTCCCTCTCTCTTCTTCCTTCCATCACTCATCCAACAGTTTTCTTTTATAAAGAAAGAAGTTCTGTACTTCCCCCCCCCTTACTTGTCTTGACGAAACGTTCAATTTTCAATTTTCCGATTCGCATACCGCCAATAATCGAATACAGGGGAAGGAGTCCGATAAATATTTCTCTCTGATTTTACGATTTTAAAATTCAAAGATTAATTTCGATTTCATATTCTTTTCATTATATTATAAGTTCACCGATTTAATTTTAATGCCATTGTGAAATGAATGTGTGTTCCAAACGCATCTATAACACTTGAAGTACTTTGTATTCTGTAACAATAGTAAAACTGTTAAAAATATGTATGTGGCACAACCATTACAAACCAGAAAAGTTGGAAGACCATAATTAAGATGGGAGGATGATGTCTTCAGGTTATTAGAATTAGTAAAATTTGAAATTAGAACAGGTTTCACTGTTCCACAGCTTCGATGTTCTCAATCTTTTCGAAATTTCACGCAATAAATGGGCCATGGATCGAAACAGATGGAATATGAAGGCGCAAAATCAGGGGTATATGGTGGGTGTAGACGAGTTCTTTCCTTCCAATTACAATTCCTGACTTTTTTTTTGTCATCGTATTTCATGGAGTATGGTGTCCGGTCGGGTATGAATCCACGATCGTCAACTTGTTCCAGTTGTTATCCTCTTGCGTCGTGAAGAAAAGTTTAAAAATATACATACTCATTATTGTGCTTAATGGGTTTCTGGGTAGCCAAATATGGAAAAAAAAAATTAAATTGGGTGTTCATACAATTTTATGGGGCTTGTAGGGAGGTTCTAAATTGAGATTTTGCCATTTAAATGTTATTTTCAAATTTAATGGATTTGTTGCCAATTTATAATGTGCAGTAAAATGAAAGAAAATTAGTTCCGAAGCGGAAAAAACTAGTGTTGCCGCTTAAAGTAAAAACAGAAATTCTTGACCGTTTACGCGTTGGCGAGTCTACGTATATC
Source organism: Diploptera punctata (assembly GCA_030220185.1). Taxonomy (NCBI): domain Eukaryota; kingdom Metazoa; phylum Arthropoda; class Insecta; order Blattodea; family Blaberidae; genus Diploptera; species Diploptera punctata. Next base: position 149,814 of record JASPKZ010007804.1, read on the forward strand.
ACACTGTTTCAATGTTAATGAATCAACTGTACGATTCATCAAGAAATTCGAAGACAAAATCAAGAATTCTGTAGCTAAATTCACAGCTCAATATCAATGTGAATTGAAAAACCTTTTAAAAGCGGCAAAACAGGAAGAAATTACTAAGTTATTGAAGCCCTTGCCTAAGCCTGACAGTAATCATTAATAGAAATTGTTCAAAATCTCTCATTAATTCATTTTTTATAATTAGTATTATATTCTGGAACCTTGGAACTTATCCCCTCTATACCCATACAAATTATCTTTCCAAATTCGCAGTTTCTGTATTCGCAGCATATTTGCGGAGCATATTCCCCCGCGAATAAGGAGCTTTTACTGCAGTTATCGACATAATCAATATCCATTAATAGTGATCTGTCCGAGGGCAGGTCTTTCACTGCAATCATAACATTTTCATGCTAAGCTTTGCAGTTTTACTAGGGAATTGTAGGTGTGGTGGTTTCCCGTTGCTTTCCACACCGGTGAAGGATGATGATGATGATAATGATAAGGATGATGATGATGATGATGGCCATATGATTCCGGGGACCGTTTGGGCCTTAAAGGTTTCCTGACATTTGTCTTACAGGTGAGGAAAAACCCCGATAAAAACCTCACCCAGAAAAATTGCCCCGAACGGGGATCGAACCCGGGCCCGCTGCGTGACAAGGCAGCACGCTACCTCGAGACCACAGCGGTGGACATAATCAATATAATCCTCCTTTATTTTAATCAAATAAAGAGTGTAACTGATGTTGTATTTATACATTTTAGCCTGCTTTTATTCAATCAATAAATATCTCGCTATCAAAACCCGTTGACTATTTTAATATTTTGGTTTGGTGATTTGGGATCTATTGATAATGTCTAATACTGTAGTAAGTTACAATTATTATAATCAATTGAGTATATGGTTGTCTCTGCCTATGTCCAGTCGTTAATCTATTATGCCTTGGCAGAGCTAAGGGACGTGCGGGTGGTTCCAGTCCTCATGAGATAAGATATTTTATGACGAATTTCGACCACTATGAGACCCTGCGCACCGGCTATTGCATTATAAGTTATTAATATTTAATAAAATCAATCCATAGTAATTCTGCCGGAGGGCGGTCCTTCACTGCAATCATAGCATTTTCATGCTATGCTTGCAACTTTACTAGGGAATTGTAGGTGTGGTAGCTGCCCGTTGCTTTCCACGCCGGTGGAGGATGATGATGGCCATATGATTTCGGGGACCGTTTGGGCCTTAAAGTTTTCCTGACATTTGCCTTACAGGTGAGGAAAAACCCCGATAAAAACCTCACCCAGAAAAACTGCCCCGACCGGAGATCGAATCCGGGCCCGCTGCGTGACAAGGCAGCACGCTACCTCAAGACCACAGCGGTGGACTTTTAATAACATTGTATTGTATTTGTTATGAAATAAAAATATTAGTAGCCTATAATGAATAAGTGTGGAATTACGTTTTTGGATATTAGCTCATGTATTATAAATGGTAAATAAAATATCTAAATGCTATTTTTCAGGTGGGGCTTACATCTGAAATTGAGGTCACATTTGAGCAATGTGTGGTTAATAAGTAATATATGACGTTTTAATATTGGAATGTGACATATTTCAAACAAAAAGATGTCCGATTCTTGACACAGAAAAGCCATCGTGTCTTATATCAATATTATATGTTAAATGTGCACTATGATGCAAAAATATAGCCCTAGAGTTTATATGCGAGAGTTTGGAGATTTATTACCCTTGACATCAGGATGAATACTAGAAGTTATGAAACAAGATATAAAATTTTATGTTATTTTTTTATTCAATGCCCCAGTTGTCATTTCAACATTTCTGGTGTTCTCTTCTGGCGTTGGCGTAAATGTAACCCACTTCTGAGGTTCGGGTGCCTGGAAGATGGGGTTACGTGTGATGATGTTAGTGGTGTGGAGGAGAATCCTTAATCCTAAACATAACAAGGCGAATATGAATGATAATTATGGTGGACATATGATGTTCGAGGACCGTTTGGGCCTTAACGTTTCCTTTCATTTCTCTTACAGGTAGGTAAAACCCCGAAAAATAACTCACCCAGGAAACTTGTCCGAACCGGGGATTCAACCTGGGCCCTCTGCGTGACAAGGTAGCGCGCTACCTCGAGACCACAGCGGAGGATAGATAGAAAAGTTCAAGCAGTTAAAGGACGAGCCTATTTTCATTTTACTTAAATCGTGTTTACGATGCAGGGACTGAAAATGAGGCTTTACACATGAGTTGGGACACCTGAGGCTAGAATTACAAATGAATCATTCAATGTACAATATTTTATTTCATATCATGTCGAATTTTATTTTTGAATCCATCCAGCCATAGTAATTCTGCCCGAAGGCAGGTCCTTCACTGCAATCATAGCATTTTCATGCTATGCTTGCAGCTTTACTAGGGAATTGTGTAGGTGTGGTAGCTTCCCGTTGCTTTCCACACCGGTGAAGGATGATGATGCTAATGATAATGGTAAGGATGATAATGATAAGGATGATGGCCATATGATTTCGGGGACCGTTTGGGCCTTAAGTTTTCCTGACATTTGTCTTACAGGTGAGGAAAACCCCGATAAAAACCTCACCCAGAAAACTGCCCCGACCGGGGATCGAACCCGGGCCCGCTGCGTGACAAGGCAGCACGCTACCTCGAGACCACAGCGGTGGACTATTTTTGAATAAATGTTAACATAACATATTCAAAACAAACAAACTTCAATAATAATAGTAACTAGTGGTCGCCCAACGGTCGAAATTCGACCACAATAATTCATTAAATTTTCAAGTTTGTCACAAATACGTCATTATGCATTAAAATTTCGATTTATTTAAAACTACGAACGGTAGGAAATATGTGGTATGGCTTGGCTAAGCCGCATTTAAAAAACAACGCGTCAATTGATATTTGTATAGAATTTATATTATTTAAATTTTCATTTGATATATTATTACGTGTACGGGAATATATATCCCTTCTTTATCACTCACTCCAACTCTCAATGTTCTATGTCGAGGCATAATGGAAGTAGGTGCGAATATGAATATATATATATATATATATATATATATATATATATATATATATATAAATTCCTGAAACCAAGATTAGACAGGGATTAATTTAAAATTAAATAATAAAATGTACTCGCTTTTTAAACCACTAATAATATATACGCGAGAGTAAGTCAATTCACATTGCTGCTGCACAATTTTCCTTTTACAACAATGCACTTTTAGTATGAACGTAAACAAATGAATGAGTACACAAAATTAATGAGTAATATTCACATAAATTCCTTAGAAACAATTAATTTTATTTTGTTTAATTTAATTTATTTGTAGCACATATTATGTACATAAATTTTAATTTTCTGCACTCTTTCCCTATATGAACTTCAATTATGCCAAATATCGTACTACTCCGGATGTGCAATCTGCTTAAAAAGAGGTAAAACGTATTTTCTTCGCATATTAATACACTTGTGTCCAAAAGTTAAGGATAATTAGTTCATTTGCCGACTTATTATAAAGCATTTGTCAGAATAATACAATATTTGGTAAGGGTATGTCACAGATAATTAGAAACATGGCACGAAAGAAACAATGGCATGAATACGTCATTCACTTGTCATTTTCACAACAAACGAAAACTGCATTTCAGAATTCGAACATAAAAGTTGAACAACAATGGTTCAAATGATTAGTATGGGGTGTGATTACCTCTGACAGCTACACAAGACTCACATCGACGTGGCATGCTAGTGATGAGGTTGTTCAGGAGTTCGATGCTCAGCAAATTCCACTCCTCATGAAGAGCAATGTGAAGGTCTTGAAGTGTCCTCGGAGGAGGCTGACGAGATGCAATTTGTCTCCCTAAGGCATCCCATGCATGCTCTATAGGATTCATATCCGGAGACCTCGCTGGCCACTCCATACGCTGGATATCTTCCTCCTGAAGAAACTCATCCACCAGTTTGTGATCTGTGAGGTCGGGCATTGTCATCCATGAATATGAATTCTGGACCCACAGCTCCCCTGAAAAGTCTTACATGAGGTTCCAGGATCTCTTCTCTATACCGCTGAGCATTAACAGTGCCACCTGCGAAGATGTGAAGCTCTGTGCGTGCATTCATCATTATACCTCCCATACCAGGAGACCACCGCCACCAAATGGATGTCTTTCCATGATGTTCATGGGGTTGTAACGAGTTCCTTGCTCCTCCAGATAGTCACACGATGCGAATCACAGTTCAAGCTGAATCTGGACTCGTCTGTAAATAGCACGCTGCTCCACTGATTTAGAGTCCAGTCGCGATGTTCCTGACTCCACCGTAAACGTGCTCTCTTGTTATCAAGGGTGAGTGGGACGCACACTACAGGCCGTCTAGCATACAGACCAGCAGCTCTGAGTCTTCTATAGAGAGTTTGTCTGGATACTCTGATACCTGAGGCGGCCGCAAGTTCTGAACTCAGTTGTCTGGCAGACATTGTTCGGTTTCTTCTTGCAGTTAACGCAAGATATCGATCCTGCTGAGGATTTGTAACTCTTGGACGACCTCCCACTGGTCTTCGCCTAACGTCTCCGGTCTCTTGGAACCGTCGCCATAACCTAGATATAACATTTTGTGGCACATTAAGTGCTATGGAGACCTCAGTTTGTGTCTGTCCTGTTTCTAGCCGCCCAATAATTTTACCTCGAAGCAGAGGGTCCAGATGTTGTCTTTGTGCCATTTTACTGCAATCTGTTCTTACACTACATCTGATTATATCATAACTCTCTTTAAAAATGAAGAATTATGGAACAGGGCTTAACTGCAACAATGCAATTTTCATTTATAATTGCTATTAATTTTTTCATTGTTGAAGAGAGATTATAATTTAGTATGTAAACTAAACTAAATGTACTGAGAAACGTTTTGATAAATAATTTTTACTCCTTGCTCCTCTTTAAGCATTTTGATTTTCCGTTTTACAAATTATCCTAAACTTTTGGACACCAGTGTATATAGATAACTGATCGGTATATCATATCTGAAGTTATGACTACTTTAAAATAAATTTTAATTTCAACCACTGCACTTTTCATGTTTCGGATTCCACGTTTGCAGGTAGATGGCAGTAATGTGGTATATTTTCAATTTACATTAATGCTATCATCAGACACTGGAGATTGACAGTTCATGGTAATATCCCTCTCTCAAGACACACAAATATATGCAGATGATCAAGCTCTTTTCGGCAATAATGAAGATGAATTACAATATTCCACTCATCATCTTAATATAATAGCCCAACGGTTTAACATGGAAATATCAACAACAAAATTTGAAATTATGGCCTTTCAAGGGAAATTCCCAGTAAGAAGTAAAATTTGTATTCAGAATTCAATATTAGAGCAAGTTAATTCATTTAAATACTTAGGATATAATCTAACTTATAATGAGGAATGTGATATATCCTTTAAAATACAAAACTATAATAAAGCTTTAAGAATTATCAACCAAGTTTTTAAACCATCAAAAGTGCAGACACACACAAGAATGAAAATCTATAAAATTCTCGCTGGACCCATAATCTGTTATTGCAGTGAAGCTTGGACCATCAGAACTCAGGATGATCGTCATATTACAGCCACGGAGATGAAATTTCTGCGACGAACTGCAGGTTATAGCCTTCTAGACCACCAAAGAAATTCAACAATAGCCAGAGAGTTAAACATCATACCTATATCTGAATACCTCCAAGAATATAGAAACATTTGGCTAGCCCATATTCAGCGCATGGATCGTCACAGAATACCAAAACAAATTCTTCACTACATTCCTCGAGGCAGAAGATCTGTGGGTCGACCTTTTCGGAGATGGCGGGAGACCGTAACGGGCCACTGGGCCTAATACTTGAAAGGACGATGATGATGATGATTTTCAATTTACGCAGCAATTCGGCAGAACTACTTTATGTAGATGATATGTAGGTCTACTTGTATTGTGTATTGAGAGGAATGTGTGGGATTAGTTTAACGGTATGTTTAAGTGCTTGTGTTTACTGTAAGTATATTTCAACTGCCCAGAAAAATCACTGCAGACGGCCCACCATCTGATGACTGAATTCAACATATTCACCAGAGATCGACCAGCTATACTACGGATTGCTACTCCGCCAGATATTCTGAAGTTCCACTTTAACACAGTCAACGTTGCAGAATTTCTTACGAGGATCTTCCGTCAACTACAAGAACAACTAGTACAATAATTGAACAATTGTAAAACTGTAAATATCCCGTGATATACCATTGGTGAAACACGGGTTCTAGCATGGTATATCTAAATAAAAAAGTATGTAGTATGACGGATGATGAAGAGAAGAGAGTACCTGAATCCCAGTGCAGGCACGTAGACCACGCCTGTCGAAAAGCACCAAGTGGAGCACCAGGCTTAACTTATCAATCCGACGGACATGCCGGCATCAACAATACCACATACCTTCTCAACTTACATATTGTCGAAAGGGCTTGAAAATTAATCCAGACACCTGGTGCAGAAATTAGCGAAAAAAATGTACATAGAAAGTTTTATTCGGGATTTTAACTTATTATCCTGTATAGTAAAAATAATTGCAATATTTATCATTCTACCTTTAATAAATACAAAAACAAATAATTATATTTAACATGTTCCATCCAACCATCCATCCAATGACTGATTGGCTGAAATTCGAGTTTTGGCCTCCCTTAACTGCTGCCTCCAATCATTTCCATTTTGGACGGTAAGCCTCCAGTTACGACACTTAATAGGTTTGCAATATCTTCCTTAATACCATCCTTCCATCGTTTTTTTCGGTCTTCCAACTCGTCTATTCCCTATAAAACTTGCTGAAAGCACCTTTTACGGCGCTCAGTCTGTTCAGAGCCTTTGCACATGGCCAGCCCATTCCATTTTTTCATCATCAGCAATTGAGGACGTGGATTTAGGCCATTGACCTGTTCAATGATAGAAACTGATTCCTCCATCTCTTCTTAGGTCTTCCTGAGTCTCTATCCTGTGGGTTTGCAGTTGAATAGCTGCAGAGGTAGTAGTCTATTGTATGGCATTCTAAGGATGTGTTCATGCCAACTGCTTTGGTATATTTGAATGGTTTCAGTTGTTGCTGGTGTGTTGAGAGCTTTGAGGATATCTTCATTATGCATGTGGTCATACAGTGTATAACCCGCTAAAGGTCTTAAGAACTTCATTTCTGCAGCTACTATCCTAATTAATTTACCTGTAGTAAGAGTCCAGGTTTCAGAGCCATAAAGTAGAGTTGAAAGAGCCAATGTTTTATAAAATTTTAGAACTGTATCTGGGCGTACTTTTCGGAGAAGAGTGTTTTTATTTAATTTAATAAAAGTGACAAAGTCAGGTTCATTGTATTTGACGCATAATTCTTGGTTGTATCGTATTCTACACTAATCATTAATATCTACCGGTCCAAATAATTCCCTGAGTACTTTTTTCTTCAAAATTATTTAGGGTTACCTCTGATCTTCTATTGAGGTTCTTACTAAAACTTTATATAGGCTTATTTTGGTGTCTGAGTGTATGTTATTACTCTTCATTATTTTTTGATGTGAGTAATAAATTTTGTTAGCCTGTTTCAGTCTTATTTTTACTTCAATGTGTTCGCCGTTAATTATCTGTAATACATGAGCCAAGATGGTTCAAATTCTTCACAATGTTAAAACCTAATTCTTATATAGGCCTACTATTTGATTGCTGTTCTGTCATTGAATTAACACCTGTTTTTATCATAACTTGTGTTTTCTATATGTTGATTTCTAGGCCTATATATTCTGTGTCTGTTTTAAACCCTGTACACGCCGTAGCGTAGTGGTTAAGGCACTGAGCTACAAGCCGGAGGGTCGAGGGTTCAAGTCCCGTTGGAGTCAGGATGTTTAAACTGACTCAAACCCTCTGGCGGCACTATGGCCCTGGGGTCGACTCAGTCTCTAACGTAAATGAGTACCAGACGCTTGTTCTGGGGGTAAAGGCGGTCGTCACGCAGGGCTGACAACCCTGCTGACATAAAGTGCCGATTGTCTAGAAAAAGTGGGAACCTTAACCTCCTACTACCCCAAGGGCCTTCGGGCCTGTTGTGGGATCACTTTACTTTTACATATTAACTAATTAAAATATTCATAAAATTAATTTTAATTAATTCAGGTTATATTTCAATAATCCACGGCACCGGCCAGTTTTTAAACTGTGAACCCCGATTAACAGTCAACTCAATAAATAGACCAATAATCTAGTTAATCGTTATAGGAATAATGACTTTTATATCTCACTACATTTCTGAAAATAATGATACAAGTTTTAAAGTGGATGAGTAACTCTAAGGATACATTTTCGCACAATTTCACATAAATTGATATTGGTCTTCTTTTCAGCAGATTTTGATTGGAATGAAATTGTCTATCAATGTGGACACTCTTGTGTTATATAGCTCATTCCTCATCCTTTCCTCACAGATGGAGACTTCTTCACAAAGAATGTGCGAGCCATTGTCCTTAACAATGTGAAGTGGCTTTCACTTCAACTCTTCTTCAGCCTGAAAATCTCTCTCAACGTAGTAAGTACAATATAGAAGACTACCATTTTTCATAAGTATCTGAAGTACAAAGTGTTCATTCAAACTCACATATGAAACTAAAAACGTGAGGTAAATTTCCCTTTACAAAAATTTAGGTACTGAATTGTTTAACTGTTATTAGTAGGGCAAGGATTTTAATGGAGTAAAAGTTAAGATTGTAATATAGTATAATTAGAAGTAAGATTTCTGACTGTGTTTTGTCTTGGTTTCACAAACAGACAGTTGAATATTGTAATGAGAAGTTAGATTTCTGACTGTGTTTTGTCTTGGTTTCACATACAGACAGTTGAATATTGTAATGAGAAGTTAGATTTATGACTGTGTTTTGACTTGGTTTCACATACAGACAGTTTAATATTATAATGAGAAGTTAGATTTCTGACTGTGTTTTGTCTTGGTTTCACATACAGACAGTTGAATATTGTAATGAGAAGTTAGATTTCTCTGACTGTGTTTTGTCTTGGTTTCACATACAGACAGTTGAATATTATAATGAGAAGTTATATTTCTGACTGTGTTTTGTCTTGGTTTCACAAACAGACAGTTGAATATTGTAATGAGAAGTTAGATTTCTGACTGTGTTTTGACTTGTTTTCACATACAGACAGTTGAATATTATAATGAGAAGTTAGATTTCTGACTGTGTTTTGTCTTGGTTTCACATACAGACAGTTGATTATTGTAATGAGAAGTTAAATTTCTGACTGTATTTTGTCTTTGTTTCACATATAGATAGTTGAATATTGTAATGAGAAGTTAGATTTCTGTGTTTTGTCTTGGTTTCACACAGAAATAATTGAATAATATATACTATCTGTGTTGCAATCTTAACTTTTAGTGCACTAAAATCCTTGCCACAGTTATTAGTATTGTTATTAATTTATTTATTTAAACTGGCAGAGTTAAATTCATAAGCCATTCTCTTCAAATCAACAAAAAAATATTATATACAGAAAAAATTACATTATCATCTTCATCCTGAACAAATAAAATGAAGGCTTTCTATTAGCCTGTTCCTGTTTCATCCAGACGAATCTGTGGTCTCCACTTTGTCAGTGATCGTCCAATATCTCGTTTAACCTTCGGTTTGTAGTTTAAAGACTGCCAAGAGATTATGTCCTTCGTCATTCTTCTTAGATGCTGTAACCATTTTTGTTGGTATTCTTTAATTTCCTCTACTATATTTATTGCAATAAATTTTTTCCTGAATATTTAACTCATGCCCCAAATGCAGTCAATGACCAATCATATTTCAATGAATTTTGATTTGAAAGCAATCAGAGTCATTTTTCACCTCGATTTTATCAATTTCCTTTTATCACTTTCATTTTATCAGGTGGCTCCCAGATTGTATATATAGTGCACAAATGTAATCAGATTCTGTCTGTTGTGAGATATAATAGAAAAACATTTCAGCAATTCATTATACCACAATAAAAACAAACCTAAGAAATTAATTCCGTTGCAGAGAAATGAATGTCACCATATCGGTTGTTAAGATGATTTAAAATCAAACGCTTAAATTGTACGGCCATGTACAAAGAATGGAAAATGAAATATGGCCAAAAAATATATACAAATGGTCACCCCCTGGAAGAAATAAACGTGGCAGACCAAGATGGAAATGGAAACCTACGTCAGAATTATAATGGATGATAGGAATTTGGAAGAGGGAGATTGAAATGATAGAGATAAATGGAAACTGAAGACAGCAAACCTATAAATGGGGGAAAGCCGAGGAATAAGAAGAAGAAGAAAAAAACACTGTTTGTACTTTCTTAAACGTGTTATTTGCCAGGTAATAACGTTCCAGAAAAATATAACTGACATATTTACATCATAAATTATTTAATAACCTATAATATTGGTTATAAACAGTTTCATGTGTTTCATTTTTTCTCCACTAGTGTGCATTCTTACAATATTGCGATCCTTTGGCAATAAATAATATGAACTGGTTGCAGTGATGAATACATGAAGCATAATAAACCTTTCTCAGTAGTTTCCAAACTTCGCCGTTTACATTAAATATATAAATATTTTAAAATAACTATATTTAAATAATTATTTGTGAGTAAACAGCTTAATTTTATTCGTTAAATAGATCTAACAAATGTCACTCTTGATTTCCAAATTATCTATAACCTGGAAATCACTCGTGGCGTTACTTATGACAAAATAATTTTATACGATACATATGTGTTACTCTCATTATACATCTGAGAAATTGAATTTGTGCTGTTTTCAATCATGGTGTATCCCTCTTTCTCAGTAGCAACGGGAAGCTACCATACCTATAATCACCTAGTAAAGCTGCAAAGCATAGCATGAAAATGCTATGATTGCAGTGAGGAAACTGCCCTAGGGCAGAACACTATAGAATAGAATAGAATTGAATTTAATATGGCGGCCACTGTGGTCTAGTGGCTATGTTCCTTGCCTCTAGTCTCGAGGGTCGCGGATTCAAACCTGCCCGAGGTCGATGGATTTTTAGGATGGAAAAATCCAAGGGACAATTCTTCCGGGAGGTATTTAAAGTCGTGGGTCCCGACTGTCGAGATTTTATTTGACATGTAATAATAAAAGAGAATAAATAATTATCATAAGGGACTTACAGCCATGGTTTCCGAGTCTGAAGATTTTCAGACTTGTAAAAGAACCTTAAGCTTCAATAAATAGGCATCTAAGCAAAATTTACCGACTTTTTTCATTCTACTAATACTTTCGTTTTCTACTATATGTCTCACTGGGTAGGTATGTTGAACGCATACCATTCATGACATATGTAGGGAAATAAGCGTAACTAATTAAACTTAGTCTTGAAACTCCAAACACATGAGAGGACTAGACCTAACATTGGGCTGTTACCTCATTACAAATAGATAAGTATACACAATAAAGTTGAATAATCTTATTGGTTTTTAATTGAAGTTTATTTTGGTTTAAATACAGGGCTATTCAGAAAGAAGGAACGGATTTCAAACATTTATTTCTTCCAAACTACAAAAAATAACCAACCAATTAATTAACTGGCACTACCGAACCCGTAGGTCCATGGCCGCGCGGACATAAGCTCTCCATATATCCCTATACTGAACTAATGTTTCCCAATCATCCCCTGTATAATCTACGTCCCTCAAATCATAGTTAATGCTATTCTCCCACCTCATTATTGGTCTACCAACTGGACGTTTTCCCTCTGGTTTTACTAGAAGCTTCCATGCACATCTTTCATTCCCCAATCGTGCCACATGTCATTCCCATCGCAGTCAAACTTCAAAAAATAGAAACACAATTCCAACTTTCCTGGAAAGAGAAAAGTTTGAAGTTCTGATCACGACCACATTGACGCTGTAGCTTGTCATGTTGATTGTGTGTATCAAAATGGCGACACAATAGGACGTTGGATTGAAAGAGGAGGAACAGAAAATCAACTTCATCGCCGGTGGCCTCCCAGCTCACCAGGCGTAACCCAGTGTGATTTTTATCTGTGGGAATACGTAAAAATCGTGTTTTTATTCCCTCTATGTCTGACACTCTTGAAAATTTGCGACATCGAACTGTTGAAGCTGTGAATACGATAACTGGAGACCTGCTGATTCTTGTGTGACAAGAAATGAGCCGCTGTTTTGATATTTGTCGTGTAACACATGCTGCTCATATTGAATGCATAAAATAGTGAAATTGCAACTTTTATCTTTCCAGGAACGTTCGAATTGTGTTTCTATTTTTTTGTAGTTGGGAAGAAATAAATGTTTGAAGTCTGTTCTCTCTTTCTGAATTGCCCTGCTTATTAATGATTAAAAATATAACAACTTTATAGGTACGTACCTAACGAGTTTCACTTGCATAATGAATGTAAAATCATTTTCAATTTACGTCTATTTTGGTTTAACGATATTATTGTAAAATGCATCTGATTTACAAGTTTGAGACAAGTCGAGTTACAGAATTTCATGTGAGTTGTAGACGTGATGTAGATATTAGATATGTGAACAAAGAAAACAAATTTAGAGGCACGTTAGAATGCTGCACATGTATTGAACTTATTTGAAACTCATATACGTGAGTTCCTTTGTTTCAAATGCTTTGTTCGCATCTAGCATTGAATTTGTTTTGTCACTATTACAAGTTTCCAATAAAATTTCCCTAGAAGCGGGAACAACTGAGACGTACCTGCATCAACTGTTCATTGCTTTATGTAATTTATTCGCATATGTCGCCAGTAGACTTAGCAGCTTGATTCCCTTATCTACACTTTGAATATACAGTTTAACACCAAATGAGTCATACATATCAACTTAAATATAACTCCGAAGATTTAATCTCATATATAACATTAACATTAATATAATAAATAATAGTTTAAAAAAACTAAAACAACACGCTTTATTAGAAACCCGAACTAAAAAATGAAAAATAATTATAATTTCCAACACGCCTGGAATAAAATTAAAGTGGTCAACAAAAAATATCTCCAACACAACTAGAATAAAACCTAGAGTTATCTACAAAAAAATAACTTTTCCATCAAAAGTGTGGGGTGCTTTTTATGGTTTTTTACATTTTCTTCTTAGAGACTTTATTTTTACCAATATCTGTTTATTATCAAATATATTAATTGATATAGAGCACTCCACGCTTTTGACGGTAAAATTATTTTTTTTGTAGATAACTCTAGTTTTATTCTAGATGTGTTGACCAGGGAAGTTTTATTCTAGATGTGTTGACCGGGGACTGGACTAGGTAGATCCTGAGTGCTTGTGGTATTAGGGATATAAGTAATTATCCTAGATTGTGAAGTTTATATCCATTTGTTATTTAAGATTTATTTTTTATCACTGTCAGGAATTAGATTAGTTTTTTTAAGCTTGTATTTTATTATAAATGAACTAATTTATTTTTTAGATTTCATAGCTTCATCAAAAATATTTAGAAATAAATTTAAATTTCACACAAAAACCTTCTTAGGGTCTATATAGAATATACCTTATATTTCTACATTTGGGGTTTCTTTCTTCCCTTTTCATAATTATGGACAAATTCAACCAAATAAAATAGTTACTAGAATAATATTTAAAAAAATCGCCACAGCTTCCCATTCAATAAAATAAACTAATCTAATATATAAAAACCCTCCATGGTATCTTTACCTTGTCGTGGTGGAGTGGCTTGTGTGCTTAAATGATCCTGAGAGCTATGCCGGCGGTAGCATTGCTGCCGATAGGGTTACCCATGCCGGACTGGTCGAAGGTGATAAGCCAGACGAAATAAGTACCTTGGTCGAAAAAGTGACGATCTTTCACCGTAAAAATACAACCGTCAAGAAATGCGGACATGGGTTCTACTGGGGTAAAATTTTCCGGAGGTCAAATAGTCCCCCATTCGGTTCTCCGGGCGGGGACTACTTCAGGGAACCCATGCCAAAGGCTCAAACACAGGGACATGTTCCTAGGAACATGGAATGTTAGGACTTTATACAATAGCGGGGCACTAGAGATATTAACGCGGGAATTGGATAAATCGCCCTTGGATATAGTCGCTTTACAGGAAGTTAGGTGGCCAGGAGAAGGTAGTCAAGAATCAGGAAGCTTTGCATTATACTATGGGGGTGCAGAAAGACCTGCATTTGGAACGGGTTTTTTAGTCAGAAGGAGGATCCTATCCGCTATCCGAGATATTAAGTTTGTTAGTGATAGGATATCATACATAATTCTAAAGGGTAAACGACATGATTTTATAATTGTAAATGTACATGCCCCCACAGAAGATAAAGATGACAAGATCAAGGATGAGTTCTATGAAGAATTAGAATGCTTATTTGATAGCCTTTCACGATATCATATGAAAATTGTCTTAGGAGATTTTAATGCAAAAGTGGGGCAGGAAGATATATTCAAACCAACAATAGGCAAATTCAGTCTTCATGAAGATAGTAACGACAACGGGGTTAGATTAGTCACATTTGCCACATCAAAGAATCTCATTGTTAAGAGCACAACATTTCAGCATAAGGATATTCATAAATACACCTGGACGTCCCCAGATGGAGAAACTCGGAACCAGATAGATCATGTATTAGTGGATAAACGCTGGCACAGTAGCATCATTGATGTTAGATCAGTTAGAGGGACAGACTGCAATTCAGATCATCATCTGGTCAGGGTGAAAATCAGACAACGGCTATCGCTTATGAGAGGAACAAACGCTAAAGATGATTCAGTAAAATATGAATTAAAAAACTTGAAAAATGATGAAATGCGGCAAGAATACCAAATCAAAATTGCTAATAGATTTGAAGTACTGGAATCTTCAGATGACAATGTGGCAAACGAAGAAGAAACTGATATAAATAAAGAATGGGAGGCTATAAGAGATACTATTAAATTGTCAGCATCAGAAAGCATTGGTTGTTTAAAAAAGAGGCAAAACAAGAAATGGTTTGATGAGGAATGTGCCGACATTGTAAAGAAAAGAAAGCTAGCAAAAATGAAATGGTTACACGAGCCAAATGAGGTAAATTTAGAGCAATTGGGTAGTGTTAGACGGGAAACCACCAAGTTACTAAAGAGTAAAAAGAGGGAATATTTGAGAGAGAAGATTAATGATCTTGAAATGAATGCAAAAAATAGGAACATTAGAGAATTATATCAGGGAATTAGTATAGAGAAGAAAGGGTTTCAGGCTAGAACAAACATAATTCAGAATGAAAATGGGGATATGATTGCAGATTCCAAGAGTATATTAAATAGATGGAAAAGTTATTTTAATCAGCTATTAAATGTACATACAGAACAGGACATTGAGGAGGATAAGTTACAGACAGCAGAAATGCTAGTCGCAGAGCCAAGTGCATTAGAGGTTGAAATGGCAATTGAAAAATTGAAGATGTATAAAGCATCAGGTTCAGATGAGATCCCAGCAGAACTGATAAAATCAGGGGGAGAAAAATTGATGGACAAGATACGCTGGTTGCTTAGTATGATTTGGGAAAAAGAAGCTCTTCCAGATGAATGGAAGGAATCAATTATCGTACCAATTTATAAGAAAGGAGATAAAACTGATTGCAACAACTATAGGGGCATCTCATTACTTTCAACTTCGTACAAAATTCTAACAAATATATTAGTAAGCAGACTTGCTCCCTATATTGATGACATTCTAGGAGATCATCAATGTGCATTTAGAAGAAACAGGTCTACAACAGATCAGATTTTCAGTATAAGACAGATTTTAGAAAAGAAATGGGAATATAATGGTACTGTACATCAACTATATGTAGACTTCAAAAAAGCATATGATTCAATTAAGAGGGAGAAGTTATATAGTATCCTGCTGGAGTTCGGAATTCCCAAAAAGTTAGTTAGACTTATACGAATGTGTCTAAATGGCTCAACGAGTAGGGTGCGTGTAGGCAAACAGTTTTCAGACACTTTTGAAATCCAGAATGGGTTGAAGCAAGGAGATGCACTATCTCCTCTACTATTTAATTTTGTACTAGAGCATGCCATTAAATCTTTAGAGAATAAGGAAGGCTTACAACTGAATGGTATTAATAAGCTGTTAGTTTATGCTGATGATGTGGTACTACTGGCCGATAGCGAGGAGATACTAAAGGCCAACACGCACACACTATTGAGTAACACTAAGAAATTAGGACTGGAAGTAAATATCAGTAAAACTAAATATATGGTCACACGTAGAAATACATTATATAATGGAAATGGACAGCTAATGACAAATGAGGGAAATTTTGAGGAATTGGCTGAATTCAAATACCTAGGAACAATAATCACAAATAGGAATGAGATGCACAAAGAAATTAAACATAGGCTCAATTCTGGAAATGCATGCTATTATGCATTGCAGAGACTTTTGATGTCCCAACTCCTTTCAAAAAACGTTAAGCTGAAAATATATAAAACTATTATTCTACCAGTTATATTATATGGGTGCGAAACATGGACTCTTACTTTAAGGGAGGAAAGGAGATTACGAGTATTTGAGAATAAAGTTCTTAGGAAAATTTTTGGACCAAAGAGAGATGAACAGACAGGTGAATGGAGAAGACTACATAACAATGAACTACATGGTCTTTATAGGAAGCCAGATATAATAAGAACAGTTAAGTCCCGTAGACTGCGATGGGCAGGACATGTTGCACGTATGGGGAATGAAAGACGTGCATGGAAACTTCTTGTAGGAAAGCCAGAAGGAAAACGCCCAGTTGGTAGACCAAGAATGAGGTGGGAGAACAACATTAACTATGATTTGAGGGAAGTAGACTATACAGGAAATGATTGGAAAGCATTAGCTCAGGATAGGGATGTATGGAGAGCTTATGTCCGCGCGGCCATGAACCTACGGGTTCGATAGTGCCAGTGAGTAAGTAAGTAAGTAATATATAAAAATGAATGTTTGTTTGTTTTGTATTCACGTAGACTTTAACGGCCTGAGTTGCTATGATGACCTTGAAGATTTTCGGGCTGTAGGCCGTGGTCGTGAGGCTCGTAGTTCCCCGACGTTTCGCCAGAGACTGCGTCTGGCATCCTCAAGGGTTGTCGCTGTAGGCCGTGGTCGTGAGGCTTGTAGTTCCCCGACGTTTCGCCAGAGACTGCGTCTGACATCCACAAGGGTTGTATTGTCTTGTCTTGCCTCACGACCACGGCCTACAGCCCGAAAATCTTCAAGATCATCATAGTTTGTTTGTTTGTTCGTACCTTATGCGTGGCCATACCGTTGATCCGATTGTGATGGAGCTTTTTGCAAAATGTTCAAGAGATTCCCGGGATGAACATAGGCTATGAGTTGTGATACTCAACTCGTACACTCTTAAAATCACCCTTTGTGGTGGAAAACGTGAAAAAAGTAGCTATTTGGATGCTTAAATGGCTTACGCTGCCTAAATCTTAACAAATACACAAAATTAATGTACACAGAATTGAATATCTCAAAAAGCTCTGCAAAAATGTCCGTGGCAGCATAGGGTAGGGTGGGGCTATTTTGCGCATTTCAAATTTAAATCAGTATTATAATTATCTTTTAAAAAAATGATATGTTTAATTACTCTATAATTAAAGCTTATTTACTTACCTATATAATATAACATTAATCATCCTTAAATACTAGTATAACACTGAATAAAAAAAACGTATAAAAATTGTCTGTACTATACACCTTATGTAAACACAGTGGGGCTAATCCACGCATGGAGAGGGGCTACTTCGCGCACTAAACTTATGATCATAAACAATTATCACACGCAAATTATTTCTTCCCAACTGCACCCACACACAGTTCGTGGAACGAATTCATACATTTATTGACAGCTGATCCACTCTCCCATTCTTAAAGACTTCTCAGAGAAGTATCTCGGTTCACAAAAAGAGCATGACGCATCCTTCATCCGTCTCGTTATTTGGAGGCAACGGAGTCTGTCCGTAGAACCTGTATAGAAGCTGTTTGAAAAAGGCCATCTACACAGGAGGAAGGCAAAAATCACAGTCAATGAGGCCGCGGAAGGAAGTGCAGGAGGGAGAACAGATCACGTGGCATTACTCATTTCGCTCTTGATCTTCAAGTGAGAATAATATCTAATCGGAAAACTGGAAGACTTCTCTACTCATTTCACCAACAGACTACAGTTTTAGCGCCCTTTTAGCTGTTATTTCCACATTCGAGTCGGACATCAAATGTTTCGAAGTCCGCTTAGGCTGGCGTTTAGCTCTGCAGTCAAGTTTATTTATTCGTTTATTATTTTTTGTAAGGGATGTAAATTTATTGTTGGTCCGTTGTCGTAGATTCACAAGTAAAAGAACCTCAAGCCTTAAATGAGAGGCATAAGAGCAAACTTTACCGGCCCATTGGTGCCCAGTTTTGAACTTCACGCTAATGACCAGAATTGTTAAAGAGCGTCTGTGAATGAAATATTACGGCTACTAATTTACATTTTCTCCTCCTCCATTGCATGGAGAGCCTAGATGACCCTTAGCCTACCAGCCGACTGCTGGGTTCATATCCACATGTGTTAATCATAGAGAAGAACGATAATCCTGCCAGGTGTCACATATGGTCAGCATGTCAGGCACCCCAGTCGCCAAAGCTGGTTTTCTCAATCTGCAACCGCTACTAATTGTAGCTACCCACATTTGTAAAGATGCTGGGTGGGCACTGGACCCACACTGACCGAAATTCCAATAGCTTTTTTTTTTCGTGGGGATTGGAACCGCTTAACAACGAGGCATAATGCCTTACGACGCTCAGCTACGAGGGGCACATACTACTTCTACTAATTTTAATTAACGTAATGTGTTAGTAACTCAATTTTTATACAAAATGTGTCTTAATTTAGTGCGTAAAATAGCCCCATCATCGGTGCGCGAAGTAGCCCCATATTACAATACGTTAATAAAATGTTTATTATGCTCAAGTCACTTAAATATCACTATCTGCTGTTTTTAAATTAATATTCTAAGACCATAACCTACATGCAGCTCTATTTTAAAGCTAAAATAATTTCAAATGCGAATGTTATAGCTTAATAATTGAGACTGTAATGTTATTCAAACAGGTAAGAAGACGGAATACGGTTTACCTCGCACAACAAAAGAATTTTTCTCGGAAAAACGGTTCTATTCACAAAAAAAATATTTTCACTACTGAAGGGGTGACAAAACGGGATTTTTATAAATAGCTACTTCGACCTTCAATAGACCAAAGGTATAGCTGTCAGAGTCAATGACACTATCAGTGCGTGAAAAAGCCCCATGCGTAAAATAGCCCCCTGGTACCCTATGTTTATCTCTTACGGATAACTCACTATAAACATTTTTGTCTTTCATTGATGCCAAGAAGAACGAGACAAGTACGTAGATTCCTGTGCAAGCATAACAGCACATAGCGGGTATTCTTTTACGGATAACTCACAATAACGAATTTTGTCTTTTAGCTCATAAATGCCAAGAAGATCCAGATAAGTAGATCCCCGGGCAACATCGGTTAGTCAGCACGGGGAATCTTAAAATAATTACTATATATATTTAGTAATCTCAAAAATAAATATATTAGCGAGATGGAAGAAAACTAAAAACAAATATAGAAATAAAGAGACCACATTCAAAGTACATTTATTACAAGATAAAAGTATACAAAATCTTTATCAGAATAGGCTAAATGAACAATTAATATTAAAACCTACTTCCGAAGAAATAAACCGAGAATGGGATAATATAAAGGAAAGCGCTGATAAAGCAGCATATGAGGTATTAGGAACAAAATATAAAATATATAACAAGAAGGGTTTAAGAATATAGAATGAAGAATTAGAGAGGATAATAAAATATAAAAAGAGGCTTATCACAAATATTTACAGAATAGAACACTAGAATTAAGAGCTGAATACAAACATAAAAGTGCAATAGCCAAAAGAGAAATTAAAAAAGCACACAAAGTCAGTTAGGATAGATATATAAGCGGACTAGAATACGATATACATGGGCAGCAAAAAATAGCCTATAAAGTAATGAAACATCTAAATAAACAAGAAAAAGATACAATACAGATCAATGTAATTGAGGAGAAACAATGGGAAGAACATTATAAAAAAACTGTGGTATAATGAAAATAAAATAACTAAAGATAACATATATGAGTGTGAGATAGGAATAGATATGATAACAATGGAATAATTAGAAGAAGTACTGAAAAGAACCAAGAACAAAAAGGCAGCTGGAATAGACGGAATTAATATGGAATTAATAAGATATGGAGGCATTTTTTTTAAACTGAGAATATTACATTTTTTAAATTTATTTTGGAAACAAGCAACAATACCAGAAACCTGGACAACAGCAATATACAATCTATTTTTAAGAAAGGAGAACGTAACGACTGCAACAACTACAGAGGAATAAGCATTTTAACTGCAGGCTATAAAATATACTGAAGAATCTTAACATTTAGGTTAAAACAAATAGCAGAGATAAACAAAGTGGATTCAAACTAGGGCGTTCATGTATGGATAATATATTTACGATAAAAGAATTTATAAAGAAAAGAAAACACGCATAGTTTTTTTGATTTTGTCAAGGCATTTGAAAAAGTGGGCAGAGGAAATTTTGGACAATTTAAAAAATAATTAATTTCGAAACACTTAATGGCAGCTATAAAGAGTTTGTACTGGAACACAAATTTTGTTATAAAAACTAGAAATGAAGGAGGTAAAAATAAATTCATACTAATCAAGGAGTTAAACAAGGATGCAGTATCTCTCCAGTTTTGTTTAACCTATACATCAACGATATCATAAAAAAATGGAACGAAGAAACAAATAAAGGAATAAAATTAGATAAAACACACTACTTGAAAACATTATTATACGCTGATGACCAGGTAATAATAGCTAATACGGAAGACGAACTTCAAAGGAATATTTTTAAATTACATAACATATGTGAACAATATAATCTCGAAATATCCATAGAAAAAACTAAGGTAATGGCATTCCAAGGGAAACATCAAATCAGATCCAAAATAGTAATAGGAAACAAAATCATAGAACAGGTGAACCATCTCAATTATCTAGGATGTGACATTTCATTTAATTATGATAATGATATAACTAATAAAATAGCAAAATTCCAGGGAATATGTGGTACGATAAAACGATCACTAAATAACAAAACAACAAGAGAGACCCAATTGAAATTTTATAAAACGTTGGCAGTACCGGTACTGCTCTATGGTTCAGAAGCCTGGATACATAAAAGCCAAGATCTAAGTAGGATAACGGCGGCAGAAATGAAATTTTTGAGATCTGTTAAAGGGTGCATTAAGGAAGACAGAATCAAGAACACAGAAATAAGACAGGAACTTGAAATATTTGCAATAACTGATAACATACATACATATAGACAAAAATGGAAGCAACACATAGACAGAATGAATGAAACAAATAACAAAATACAAACCTAAAGGCACCCGAGATGTGGGCAGACCTAGAAAGAGATGGGCTGAAATCGGAACGGGTCAACAGACCTAATTTATGAATGCAGATGATGATGAATTTTCATTTTACTTATTCAACTAATCATAAGAAGTACGTTAATTTTCGTCTTTCAGCTCATTTATGCCCCGGACAACACCGGGCAAACCGCACGGGGTATATAAAAATAATTGCGATATAAATTTTTCCTTTCACTAATTTAACTAAACATAAAACACATTAATTTTTGCATTTCAGCTCATTTATGTCCAGAAGATCGGGATAACTATATTCCAGAACAACGCCAGGTAGTCAGCACGTGGTATCTAAAAATATAAATGTATTATTATTTTCTTCCTACTTATTCAACTAAACATAAAAGCACATTAATTTTCATTTATTTAGGCGTAGCAGCGCACGTCGGGTATTAGCTAATTTATAATAAAACAAACCCTTAAAAAACTAGCGTATTTTTTTATTTAATTAAAATGTAAATCTTAAATATCAAATTGATATAAAATTATTTCAATCATTTTTATGCACAAAAAAGTTTTAAATTAATTTATAAATTCTTAGTATTTTGTCCTAACATTAGAACAAATGATATATTTATAGTTTCAAAAATTATGTTTGGGAAAATTAAACAAGTAGAAATGTACATTACTAGCAGTCGACTGGAAGGTGAAAAGTTGGAGAATAAACTCTGAAATATACACTTCACTATGGAGACATGATATGAAAAACATTTTTCATCTCATACTCTGTAACGTCTACTTCATCCAGCCAAAATTTCAACTCGGAGTTGAATTACGGTGTAGATTTAATTAGAGATGCCGACAAGACAGCTTTCAGACGCCGGATTTACGCCCTGTACTTGCACCCCTTCCTCATTTCCCTTGGACTCATCCCTCTTTTCTCAATGCCTCTGTGTACAAGTCCCCTTAAATTACAAGACCTTCATTCCACCTCTCGCAACACACATATTACCTTACCCCTGAGGACCACAAAGGAACCCGAGTATCAACCAAACTCTAGCACACATTATTCTGGGATTTAAATTCCTCAATTCAAATCCCCATAAAACCTATATTTCTGTTACATTTGGCTTGCCAAGCGATTAATTAAATAAGTTAAAGGGTTTTTATTTAAAGTTATAAAAATAGCAACATGATTAAGGAAGCCACCACTTTAATTAATTAACAAAACCATGAAAGCCACGTAATTTTAACGGAAGCTTCTTTGAAGATTACGATCTCAAACCCACGTAATATAGATTTTTTTTTACCTTTCTCTTCCATCTTGTGGGAAGTTTCCATCATCATCATCATATTTGCTACGAGAAACAAAGATATAAGATGGAGCTGTAATCAGTAAGTGACTAATAGCAGATAAACTGTAAAAGTTAAGAAAAATTACACTTTTTATATTTGGTGATCTGAATTCCAAAACAAGCTATGTCAATTGTTTTTTTTTCAGGAGAAGCATAAAACTGTATAATCTAGTTGTTATTCGAGATTTTCTTTCTGAATTTTTTCGTTATGTAAGACATACTAGCATGTATATTTTAAGATAAAAAAGTGTACAACCAGGTTGTTGTTTTGTCCTTCGAAATCAAATCTAAAAAAATGGACTCAGCATGATTAGCAGGATAATTAGGGAAAAAGTGCAAAATGTAATAAATAATTATGTATGAATTGGGCATGCGATATTAGAAAGGGAACACAATTATAAATGTGCACTTCTTAAGAAATTTTAACAATAAGTCACCTTTTATTAATTTTAATCATGAATTCAAAATCATACTAACTCCATGGTCATAGCATGGTTTAGAATTGAAATATTCTTATTATGTCAATAAATATGGGAAAGAGTGCGGTTTAGAGAGTTTTTGACATTGAGGACCATAGCCTGAGACATTACCACAGCTAAGTTGTGTTTAACTCAATTTGTCATATTTTGGAGTTAGCATGTTTTTGAATTCAGGTCCCCGTTTATTCTCGTCATTTTGATTACAAATTATCGTTACTTTATAAAAATTAAAAAAAACAATAACAGGAACAAAATATTTTGGGATAAACTAAATCTGTAAAAATTATGGGAATGATTTTACACAGGTCTGTTCACGAACCCATTTACGTACAAAAATAAATTAATTTTTTCCCCTCTGGTTAACTTCCTCCTTTGTAGGTACTTTGTTGTCCCAAATTACCCAGGGCTTACGGGGACAAGACCAGTGAGGAAATGATTTTAAAATCTGGATCACAATTTTTTTTACCACTAACTTACTAGCCTATCGAACTCGTAGATTCATGGCTGCGCGGTCATAACCTCTCCAGTAAAATGACAGTAAGTAGAGACAAAAAAAAAAAAAGATGCAAACAATTGTATCATAATGGCTATGGGCCATAGTTGGTAAAACCAGATTAAACACAATGAGAAACGAAGATGTAAGGCAACAATGTAATAAATGATCGTCAAAAGTCTTTATAATAAAAACAAGTGTCCTTTTATCTGTTTGTCTGCCGTTCATGGACTCAAAAACTACTTCACCTATATCAATGTGTTTTTTTCCCATCCTTTAGATATTTTTCTGGGACAATTAACGTATATAACATATTACCCTACGTACTATAGGGTCGGGGCTAAAAAACAAGGGCATCGGTGTACTAAAAAGTCGCTTTTTTGGATGCTTAAATAGCTTACGCTGCCTAAACTATAACAAATGCACCAAATTAATGTATACAGAATTGAATATCTAAAAAATCTACAAAAAAGTCCCCAACAGCATATGTTATCTTCTACGGATAAATCAAAATAACCATTTTTTCTTTCAGCTCATTGATGCCAAGAAGATCGGGATAAGTAGATTCCCGGGACATATCAGGTAATCGTCACGGGATATGTAAAAATAATTACGATATAAATTTATAATTTTTTTTACTCATTCAACTAAATAAAAACACATTCAATTTATTTAGGCGTATCAGCGCAAGCCGGGTATTAACCAGAATTTATAAAATAGAAAAAAGAGAGTTGAATGCTCATGTAGATAGAGTCAATAATACAATTAAAAACGTTCGAGATTTATATCCAAAAGATAGACCAAAAAAGATGAAGGAACGAAGGACTGAAGTAACCTTCTGATGAATTATCTCCTTTATGATGACAATCAGGCCACGAGCCTAGTTAAAAGAGTAAGAAAAAGAAAGTGCCCATGTTCCCACAAATTCATTACGATGCTGGGTGGGCACTGGTCCCATATGCAGTGAAATCCAGTAGAATATTTCGGCATGTAATATGACTTTTTTTAATTACCTCATAAACTTCTGTCAAATTTTATTCTTAGGGTCTCATTTTTCAAATTATTTGCCTCCATTTACAATGATGTTTACATTTTTCTAAGGATTATTGAATATATTTTTCACGATATTGAACTATATAAAGACGTGGCAGCCATATTGATTTTAACGAATATTCTGTGTTTCAGTGCAGCCACATAGAGTATGTACTAAATTACTTACAATAAATAAAATCAGCATGCATTCTTTCATGGATTAGAGTACTTAATTTACATTAGGCTAGCTTCTAGGTTGGTTTTTCACAGGTTACAGTACTTAAATTTCGTTAGGTTAGCTTTAAGCGTTGGCAACGCGAGTTCAAATACCGTGTATATGTTGCCTGTATCCCATTATTCCATGGCGTATGCGCATAGTGTATGCTTGGAATCTAGAAAACTTTTCTTGTCTCATTTAAGTAAAAAACAAGCTCTTAACAGAAGAAATGGATTTTTGGAGGCGATCGACAAGAATTTCAAGAAGGGATATAGTCAGAAACAGCACAATAAGGAAATTATGCAAGTTGTAAGTATTTACAAATTTTCTTTTCCAATGATAACTCGAATCACCGTCATATATTATGTTGGTACGACTTTTGTAGTAATGGCTTATGAACATTTTTCGTGCTTGAGCTTTGCAATCAAACAGAGGATGAAGGGGAGGATAGAATGAGAATATGACAAGGTGCTAAAGTCCAGTCATAATGAATAGGTGTTGTAAATCATGTGCATATTAAAATGGGAGGGAAATACCTCATGTTTTCTGTCCGTTACTTTGAAAAGTTGAGATACAACACGCCAATGTAATGTTACATGGCATCGTAAAACTGCTACTACAATATGCTGTTGAAAACTTCAAATGATAATAATGTGAACATTCATTTTGTTAATGTTTACCATTAAATTCTACTTTACCATGTAAACTACACAATTGGTTTTATGGGTTTTTAAGAGGCCACTGCTTACGTATTATAAGCACTGACTGTATAAGCGGATACGCCAATGTATGTAATGTAACATTACATTGAGCAACAAAAAATAAACTATTTTTTTGGTCTCAGAAAGAAAAATATGTGATTCTGATAGTATTTTTCTCCTGAATTCAAATATGATATCGGTTTTTCTCCATCATGTAAGGTTTCCGAGAGACAGAAATGTATAATTTCAAACACTTTAATATTTTCTACATTCGTAGCTACACAATATTCGAACATTTGGACTCACCTAGAAAATAAGAAATGATGATTTTCTGCTGTATTTCGACTGTAGAGCATCCCTCTTAATGGTACAACAATAATCGGCCAGCGTATTAGGATTCCATTTGCCTTGATATCTCTTTTCCATAGCTGAGATCTCCTCATGAAAGTGTTCCCCTGCTCATCGCACACTGCGCCAAGATTTTCCGGGAATAAATCGAGGTTTATTAAAAAAATAATTATTTAAATCCATTAATTGAAATTGAAATAAAAAAACTGTGAGTGATGGAGAAATTCCGAATACATATTTGAAAACACGATAAAAAAACTGCATTAAGTATAGCTATTGGTACTCATGAGACAAAAATCATGTTGACCAGTGTTATTATTTATCCATCGATCAACACACAAAATACCCCAGAATTTTAAGCAAAACGACACAGATTACAGATTGAGTATTTTGAAATAAGCAATGTACGCTTGAAGCTCCAGGAAATGTTTAATGATTAATTAGTAACATATTATTCAATATATCATATTATTTATTATTCATTAGAATTGAGAATATTAGAGAAGAACCAAAAGTACAACCACTTCTTCAACAAATAGAAGAACACAGGAACAATTATTGGATAGAGCATCTGCAAAGAATGACAGAGGATAGGATATCAAAGATGGTACTGATGTATAATTGTGGAGGACGAAGAAAGAGCTGGGCTGAGCAGATGTGAGATCGGAACAGGTAAAATCCGTGAAATTTGATTATTATTATTATTATTATTATTATTATTATTATTATTATTATTATTATTATTATTATTATTATTATTTATTATTATTATTATTATTATTATTATTATTTAATAAACATAATAGTAGTAGTATCCCTTGTATTCCTCAGTGACACTTCGCCTACAGGGAAGTAATTCAACCAGATTAATTTAGTTACTCTTGTTTTCGTATAGATGTCATTCAGTGGGTCGGAGTCAACGTTCCGTCTCAGAGTGAGAGCTAGGAAACCTAGGTATTGCTAGAGTGGGAACGTAGGTAAATTTTATAGAGAGGCCTTCTTATTCAGGCTTGTGGTTCTTTTAGATCTGAATATCTTTAGACTCGGGACCCACGGCTTAAAGTCCCTCCCGGAGGACTTGTCCGTTTGATGTTTTCAATCCTTACAAATATTAGCCATTTCAAGTAATAGGCCTAGGAGCTCGTTACGGTCTCCTACAAACTTCTGTGCTGTCGTCCCACACATGTTTTCCCTGGAATTGTCTAGGGATTCTATAACGCGGCAATAATATGCTGAAGCCATTCTTGTATAAATTTTTTTCACATATTTGGCTAATAAGTTTTTTTCACTATGAATTCATTTAAAATAATCATCATCATCATGAACAAATTCGTTTTAGGCCATGTGGCCTGTACGGTAAACCTAGCGAAGATGGTCTTGATCTTTCCACCGATGTTTTGGTCTTCCTTGGTCCCTATGTCCAGTTGGGGTATATTGGAATGCCAATTTTGGAAGTCTATTTCTTGCCATTCTTCTCAGATGATTTTTCCATTCTTGTTGGTATCTTTGGATATCTTCATTTAAACTTGCTACTCCAAGTTTTCCTCTGATAGTAGTGTTCCTTTGGTGATCCAGTCTATTAACTCCTAACAATGATCGTAAGAAGCGCATTTGGCTTACTTGAAGTTTATGAGAGTTTCTTTTATTTAAAATATTTAAAATAATAATAATAATAATAATAATAATAATAATAATTTAATTTTCAGAGTTAAGGCCTGCCTGGTCTACCGTTCAACCAGATTGATATCTCTATCGTCCACCGCTGGGGTCTCGAGGTAGGGTGCTGCCTTATCACGCAGTGGGCCCGGGTTCGATCTCGGTCGGGACAAGTTTCCGGGGTAATGGTTTTATTTCGGGGATTTTTCTCGCCTGTAAGACAAATGTAAGGAAACGTTGAAGCCCAAAAGGTCCCCGAACATCATTTGGCCATGATTATCATCATCAACTTATTCATTAAGTTTAGGATTAAGGCGTCTCCTGGTGCATCATTACCAACAGCATCACGTATCATATCATCCTGGCAACGTCATGTCAGGAGATAATACCAGAATGTCAAAATGACAACGTTGTGACATTGAACAAAATAAATATTTACAATAATTAATATTGTAAGTAATGAATTGTGACGTATTGTTGGGTCGTTTTTCAAATTACTGACTTTGAATTTTGCGGGCGGCGGTATGATTCATATACGGTATATGGGATTCGGATCCGGATCGTGAGTCACAAATCGCAAGCGATCTCTCTAGACATATTTTTTTTCTGGAAAAGTCGCTTTCGTGACTGCTCAGTGACAGCCGGTGTAGGGTGGTCAACCGCCTCGGGAAATTTCTGGACATTCTCGCCGATTATATAAGACAACCTCATGAATCGTCGTCTCCGAGTAGTCAACGAGTGAAAGTGATCTGAAGATCGACGACAAGAAAATATTTTAAGAGAACGTGGCAATGAGTGTGAAGAGACTGAGTTTAACTGTGTTCGTAAGATACTCTTATAGCATAAACTTTACGTACTTACAGAGTTATTGTGAAAGAAATAAAGAAGATTTAGACATTTTCTGTAAATAGTTTTGAAACTGAATTATATAAATTCTACCTAGTTTCTATGGCACAGTTAATTCACGTTACAGTATTATATTTAGGTAAAATAAATCAAACTATACAAAATTCGTAATCCTTAAATTAGAAAAACTCTAATTTCTCATGTCAGTTATTTAAATGTGGCGGACCGCAGTACGAAATTTTGCATAACTGTTATTAACAGGCACACGTAGAAATTCATTAAATAATGGAAATGGACAGCTAATGACAAATGAGGGAAATTTTGAGGAAGTGGCTGAATTCAAATACCTAGGAACAATAATCACAAACAGGAATGAGATGCACAAGGAAATTAAACATAGGCTCAATTCTGGAAATGCGTGCTATTATGCATTGCAGAGACTCTTGTTGTCCCAACTCCTTTCAAAAAACGTTAAACTGAAAATATATAAAACTATTATTCTACCAGTTATATTATATGGGTGCGAAACATGGACTCTTACTTTAAGAGAGGAAAGGAGATTACAAGTATTTGAGAATAAAGTACTTAGGAAAATTTTTGGACCAAGGAGAGATGAACAGACAGGTGAATGGAGAAGACTACATAACAATGAACTACATGTTCTTTATAGGAAGCCAGATATAATAAGAACAGTTAAGTCTCGTAGACTGCGATGGGCAAGACATGTTGCACGTATGGGGAATGAAAGACTTGCATGGAAGCTTCTTGTAGGAAAGCCAGAGGGCAAACGCCCAGTTGGTAGACCAAGAATGAGGTGGGAGAATAACATTAACTATGATTTGAGGGACGTAGATTATACAGGGAATGATTGGAAAGCATTAGCTCAGGATAGGGATGTATGGAGAGCTTATGTCCGTGCGGCCATGAACCTACGGGTTCGATAGTGCCAGTGAGTAAGTAAGTAAGTAAGTTATTAACAGGTATATTGTGTAATCCGATACATATTTAGGTAATTCCTTCTCGCTCATTTCTTCACTTTTATTTCAACAATAACTAACAATGAATATTATTTAGATGATTTTATTTATTTAAGACATATCTAAATATTAAAAGAATTTTAAAATACAAAATTATTAACTTTAACTTTTATATTCATTATGATATTCAAATTCTGTTTTAATAAATACCACTTCCCAACCTCGCATTGTAATACGTATACTATTTCACTGCGGTGCGAGACATTTAAATATATGGAACGAGAAATTAATGTTTCATCAATTTAAGGGTTAGAGATTGTGTGATGTCATTCATAGACAGTCAGCAGCATTATCGACGTAACCATGAAACCAGGTCACAATGTAGTTAACGGAAAATCCACTAGAGAGCACACTATTCTAAAATACGGGGCCGCAAGCTAAATACGAATAGTTTTGATTTTTGTTGATTAGATATCTAAATACAGGTGGGTCTCTACTGTAAGAGAAATTTAGTGAATTAAAAACTAATAATGCAACAGTAATCCTCCTGATATTTACGGGAAATAATTAAATATCGTATATTTTGATGGGCTGGGCTAATGGAACGAATGGGGAATGAAAGAGGGGCGTGGATAGTTATTGTAGGAGAACCAGAGGGAAAGCGTTGTGTAGAAAGGTCAAGAATGAGGTGGAAGAATAACATAAAACATGAATTGAGGGAGGTGAATTATACAGGGGTTCATAGGAAAACATTTGCTCAGGATAGAGATGTATAGAGAGCTTATATCCGAGCGGCTATATACCTCCGGATTCGATAGTGAATAAGTGTCGTTAATGCAAAAAAAAATAGGTTGTTGATAACTATAAGGGATTTTTAAGAGAAATCGAGGGATTTAAAATACAGTAAAATATGCTAATGCAAAAAATCGTGATTTTTAAGTCAAAATTTTAAAGGCTAAAAATTGTTTGTCCTTCTTATGTACATATTTGAATTACGACCCTAATGACCTTAGCTCTAAAAGAATAAGAAATACTATATAAATTAAGTTACATGAAGGTATGCTTATCCGCGACACATTAACTAAAACTTCTTCTTCTCTCTTCACTTCCTGGTTTAGGCAAGAGTTGCCTGTTCCGTCTTCACTAATAGATCTAAGACCATCTCTTCCGAGGACGTCCGACATCTCTTCTTCCTCTTGGAAAATAATGGAAGATTTTATTTGGTAATCTACTTTCTTCCATTCTTTCTACATGTTCTTTCCACTGTATCTTGTTGTTAAATATCTTTTCTTTTATGGAGTAGATCTGCAGTTCTTCACGGATATCCTCGTTTCTTATCTGGTCCATTCTAGTGCAGCCTTTTACTCTTCTTAAAAATTTAATCTCGGCTGCTTGGATTTTACTTTCTTGTTTGGTAGTGGTAATCCAAGATTCACTCCCATATAAAAGGGCATGGACAGCCATTGTTTTATAAAATTTTAATTTTGTTTGTTTATGGGCTTTATTATTCAAAGTTCTATTTACTGTACCACAAATAGCTTGAAACTGATGTGTTTTGTGTTCAATATCTTTTTATGAATATATATATATATATATATATATATATATATATATATATATATATTGAGACTTTTTAATATATTTTTGTTAAATGAAAGGAACGTCAATAAAATATTGCATTAAAACATTTTCAATACCCCTTTTCTTTCCTTAAAGTGTCATGTGTTCTACCCATTGCAGTTTATGATTTTTTTTCTATTTAGTTTCCCATAAAGATTATATATCTCACTGTTAAAACTGTGTTTCATGTATAAATGATGTTCAGTGTAAAATTGCGCTTTTATGAATCGTGGAATCGAAAGGTACCTCTCCATTTTTCAAGCATGCGCGGCATGATAAATCACGTTAGCCCAATTTGGACTTAATGCCCTTTACGCAGCAAACACAAAAATTAGTCACTCCATTCACCTCTCCGTTCGGGTCAAAAATTTTTGCTTTGAACATTATTCTCAAATACATGTGATATTTTTTCCTCTCTTAAAGTAAGACACCATGTATTGTATCCACATTATTGGAAAAATTACTGCTTTGTACATTTTTTAGTTTAACAGGTTTTTTGTGTAGTTTAGATTACAAGAGTCCCTGTTAATGCATAGTAACAATAGTGCAGTTAACACGTTATAAATTTAGATTTAATAATGGTCTAATTAGCAATTATAAAATCAATTAATGGAAAAAAATGTTAATTTTTTTCTCTCCAGAAATTAAAAAAAAATGCATCAGTCCGACGTTTTCTAGGTCTTCCGACATCGCGTCTTCCTCTTGCTTGATAATTTCTTGCTAACAATGGATATCTCTTCTTACTCATTCCATTCATATGATCAATTTACTTTTGTCTATAATTCGTGACTTTATCCAATAAAGGCTGCACTTTTAATTTTTCTCTTATATCTTCATTTCTAATTCTGTCGAGTTTTTTACATCCTTCGACTTGTCTGAGGAACCTCATCTCAGCCGTCTGTATTCTATCTCTCTGTTTTTTGGTTGGAGCCCAAGTTTCACGTCCATATAATATTGTGGAAATTGTCATAACTTTATAAATTTTTATTTTCGTTTCCTTTTTAATTTTATTCTTAAATGTTCTTTGTATTGTTCCACACACCGTCTGAAATGTGTATATTTTGGAATCAATATATCTTTCGATATTCAAACTAATTTCCCAGCCCAAGTAATGAAATTAGACACTTGTTCTATAATCAATTGAGTTGGTGTTTACTTGATGAAAATCCATATTTATTAATTAAATAAAAATAAAACGTAGTTTTATTTGATTTTCATATTTATTATATAATTCAGTGACAGCTGTTTCGGTACACTGTACCTTCTTCAGACATGTTAACAAATTATGAATTGTGTTCCAACTGATCTAAGCAACAATACAACAATATTTATTTAAATTTTTAAATTTAACAAAGGGGATTCATTCAAATCAAGTTGAGAATTTAACAGTTTTTTACTACTTTTAAACTTATTAATTTCTACAGCCTCCAAAAGATCTAACTTCTTACCCTTATGACAAATATGTAAAATTTCAAAATTTGGATCGAAACAATGATTAAATTGGAATAGGTGGTTAGCATAGTTTGAATTTTCTAAATTTCTGTTATATGCTCATAAGAGCATAATTTTGAAATTTTACATATTTGTGATAAGGGTAAGAAGTTAGATCTTTTGGAGGCTGTAGAAATTAATAAGTTTAAAAGTAGTAAAAAACTTAAATTCTCAACTTGATTTGAATGAATCCCCTTTGTTAAATTAAAAAAATTAAATAAATATTGTTGTATTGTTCTTAGATCAGTTGGAACACAATTCATAATTTGTTAACATGTCTGAAGAAGGTACAGTGTACCGAAACAGCTGTCACTGAATTATATAATAAATATGAAAATCAAATAAAACTACGTTTTATTTTTATTTAATTAATACTTGTTCTATACTTTGGTTTTCTAAAATAATTTTGGACTCACTGGATCTTTTCATACGTAATGTCACGAGTGATTTCCAAATCATCGATAAATTCACTTTGTGACTCGTTAATTTATCTAGAGGATTTAGAAATCAAGAGTGGCATTTGTTAGAACTATTTAACGAATAAAATTGAGCTGTTTACTCAAAAATCTTTATTTAAATATAGTTACTGGTATTTTAAATATTTATATATTTAATGTAGACAAAAGATCATTTATATATACTTAATTATCTACACTTATTCCTTACTTACTTACTCACTGGCACTATCGAACCCGTAGGTTCATGGTCGCCCATACATAAGCTCACCATACATCCCTATCCTGAGCTAATGCTTTCCAATCATTCCCTGTATAATCTACTTCCCTCAAATCATAGTTAATTATTATTATAATAATTATCATTATTATTATTATATTATTATTATTATCGTAAGTATTATTATTGTTATTATCGTATAAAATGTTGTTTGTACACGAAATTTACATTGCTACATTTAATGTATCTGTAACTGTTTGTAATTAGTATAGTGTATATCTATATTTGTCAAATATTTATTTGTATTTGTGCTGGTTAAGTGGAAGAGAAGGCCTTATGGCCTTAACTCTGCCAGAATAAATAATATACATTATTATTATTTTGTATAAAATATTAAAGTTTTTGAAATTATAAATGCCTGTCTCTTGGGAACCTTGCGTGATGGAGTCAAACCGATATCATACTCGTATTTCAGTTCAGGAAAAAACATACTACTAGAATCACATATTTTTCTTTCCGAAACAAAAAAGAGTCACTTTTTTGTTGCTCAATGTAATTTGTAACCAAACATTTTGTTCGCAGGTTGAAAAGCGATTTTTTTTTTTTTGTATTTTAAATTACTTATGGTTCTAAATTTTAATTTCGATGTTTTACTTCCCACATCTGGCCATGCCTCTCCCCATTGGGATACCTCGGTCAGAGACCATACTCGCAAGGCCCAGATACTTGTCCTCCCTTAACTCTCGCGTCCACGTTCAAGGTTCTCGGCAATAAAATCAACAACTCAGGGAGAAGGTGTTGGAGTCGCAACTTCAGGGAAATTGGGTACGTCAGGTCGCTCAATCCTGACGACCCCACAGTTGGTCCACGGGCTCCTCGAGCCTAGCCGGGAGGACTGCTGTCGCAGATCCACCGACCATTCCCCTGTTCTGCTTCCAGGGACGCATCCTGCAGCCGTAGTGAGACCGGCTAGGGCTTGAATTCTCAAGCCCCACAGTGTGAGACTTTAGTACATCCAAGTGCTCATCTCCTGGTGACCCCACAGTTTGTCCACGAGCCCGTAGGCTTAGCCGGGAACCAGCACAGTTGCTCCCCTCTGCACTGGTCCGAGCCGTGCCCTGGTCTGCCCCCAGGGACGTGTCCTGTTGAAGTTGTGGACCAGCACGGAGCTCGCAAGCTCCAACAGGTGAGTAATAGTACGACAGGGCGTTCAACTCCTGCCGACCCCACTAATGGGTCAAGAGTCCCTTGGACTTAGCCGGGAGGACTATCTAGCAGATCCATCGACCTTTTCCCCAGTGCACCACCTGGGGACGTGTTTTGTTGCTGAAGTGGGTCCAACCTGAGCATTAG
The DNA here is from genome assembly GCA_030220185.1 of Diploptera punctata. Taxonomy (NCBI): domain Eukaryota; kingdom Metazoa; phylum Arthropoda; class Insecta; order Blattodea; family Blaberidae; genus Diploptera; species Diploptera punctata. The sequence goes on from JASPKZ010007804.1 coordinate 184,695, forward strand.
TACGTCAGATCCTCAACTCCTGACGACGTCACAGATTGTCCTTGGGTCACTCGGTCACGGAGTCGGCGCTAATTCCATACCCAAAAGACTGCGCTTTCTCTCTTCCGAGCTTACTGACCTGGTGGTAATTCCCAGCATTACGACCGTTATTGTCCCAACCAGCCCGTTCGCAAGACTAGGCCTAGTCGTGACGCTGCTGTGAGCCCAGCCCACTGTAGGCATCCAAGGTGCTCATCGCCCATGGTTCATGGACCTCGGTTCATTAAACCAAGAGTAGGAGCTTCTGATCTCCTGTCTCGCTCCACGTCGTCACGGCGGCCGCCGATCCTGCTGTGGGTCAGGATATGTGAGCCTTGACAACAGGTCGTTCATCTTCCCCATGTTAACCCCACTTATGATCCGCGAGTCTTACGTTTTACTTCCCACACCTGGTTTGTAATATGTAATATTACAGTATAGTTATTTAGATTGGCAACCCTGAAATGTAGGAAGTTGAACTTTCAATCGTGGTCGCCATTGCTGTAAGTACGACAAAACGCACTATTGTGCAAAAACAATGTTGTCAGTATGAGTATGTGACTCCATCTGGTAAAGTAAATTATTATTATTATTATTATTGTTATTATTATTATTATTATTATTATTATTATTATTATCAATAAAACTAAAATTTTGAAGAAGTGGCTGAATTCAAATACCTGCGAACAATAATTACAAATATGAAGGATATGCACAAAGAAATTAAACATTTGCTCAATTCTGGAAATGAATGCTATTATGCATTATAGAGACCCTTGTCGACCCAACTCATTTCAATAAACTTTAAACTGAAAATATACAAAATGGTTATTCTCTTTGTTATATTATATGGATGCGAAATTGACTCTTCCATTCAGGGAGGAAAAGAAATTACGAGTATTTGAAAATAAATTTCTTAGAAAAATGTTTGGATCAAAGAGAGATGAACAGACAGGTGAATGGAGAAGACTACATAACGATGAGTTACATGGTATTTATGCGAAGCCAAATATACAGTAATAAGAACAGTTAAGTCTCGTAGACTGCGATGGGCAGGACATGTGGCACGAATGGGAATGAAAAAGGTGCATGGAACATTCTTGTAGGAAAACCAGAGGGAAAACGCCCAGTTGGTAGACCAAGAAAGAGGTGCGAGAATAATATTAATCATGATTTGAGGGTGGTAGATTATACGGGGGATGGTTGGAAAACATTAGCTCATGATTGGGATGTAAGTAGAGCTTATGTCCGCTTGGCCATGAACCTACAGGTTCGATAGAGCCAGTGAGATATCGGTAGTTATCATTAAATGGAATAGTCTAATTATCTACTGCCACTATTACAGATACCTGTCTTATTTAATCTAGTTACTTCGGTATTTCCTAGCGTTTGTCGTATTTTGTTTCCGTCTTCCATCCGAGGCTTGATCCTTGGGACTGTGAGCAATGTATAATTTAGAAAAAGAAAAACATATTAAGAATTGCTACTTGGAATGTTATATCTTCGTTTAAAATGAAAGAATAAATAATACAAGAAATAAAAAAAAATATGTATATAAAAATTTGTACATTATCAGAAACAAAAAAGAATTATTTGATAAAATACACAACACAGAAATTAGGGACAAATGCCATATTCAAGACATAACCAACTGTATTATAGATAGATGAAAATATTGGAAGGGTCATATAGAAAGAATGGAAGAAAACCGCCTTGCAAAAAGAGCTAAAGAAGATAGACCAATGGACGGGAGAAGAACAAGAGGAAGACCAGCCAAGAGATGGATAGACAGTGAATGCACATCCAATATGTCTTCCTCCGAGTAGTGATTTTGGAAATAAACAGGATGAAAATCCTACAAATTAAGTTTAAGAAGAAGAAGACTTCGGTATTTACGTATTGTATGAAATCTTACTGAAGACTGTCACATTCAAAAGTGAAAATTTTGTTGACATCTTTAAATCACATGCCAAGAGAGCACACATTCTGAAATTGTCAATGCTGAAATTAAGGTGTATCTACTGTTCTTACGTCACAGAGGTCTACAACAGTGCTAGTGAACGTGATGTCTCAATTTCTCATTTCTCTGAAAGGGAAAGCATTAGGCACGCGATCTCTTAAAGTAAATAATTTAGCAATTTCGCCCTCGGCGACAGGAGAACCACTCCGAAACAAATTAACTTACACTTTTACACTCGCAAGCAAGACATCTCTTAGCCTGCGGTGATGTCTTCTGCTCCCTAAGTCTAAAAAGAAATCCTGTCATTTAATTATGTTTTCAATTACATCGTAAACCAACTTAAATTTTATTCTAATCAGGGAGGCAGGTATGAAAAATAACACTAGGCCTATTATATTTCAGGCAAAGATAACACTGGACAAGATTTTTTAAAGATTTTTAAGGTACAGTGTACCAAAATAGCTGTAATGAGTTTGTATTAGAATAAATATGAAAATCGTATAAAACTTTAACTGTTTTATTTTTTATCACTAAACATAATGTATTTTCATCAAGTAAATACCAAATCAATTGTTTATTTTTTAAGACTATTTAACTCGTGCCCCAAATCAGAGTTAATGACAAATCACGTTTCAATGAATTTTGTTTTACAACCAATGACAATCGTATTTGACTTGCTATTTATCGAATTCTCTTTATCACCCCCTACTTTTGTGATACAGAAAGCTCTTCCTTTTTAACCCTTAAATTCGTAATGTATCCTTTTGGACACATCAGTTGGTTCAATTAATTTGATATATTAAATAAATCAGAAGAAAAAGAATAAAAAGAAACCACTTAAATATGTGTCTAATTATGTAATATACTTAATAATAACAGTTACACAAGATTCCGTTTTCGCCACATTCAAATAACTAACAGAAGAAATTTGTGTTTTAACAGAAGAAATTTGTGTTTTGCAATTTAAGGATTAATATTAAAAACAGGTCAGATCACTATTTTGTAGTGACTGACTCTCCAACAAATACATCTAATATAGTAAGTAATGAACAGATTCCTTCGAACTAGACATTTGATAATTGTGTATTCAGTAATTGTGCTTTTAAATATTGATTTCACAGAGTTGTTTCTTAAAAAATAATTATCAACCTGTAATATAGGTTATAATAAGGAAACGGATTTTTATGTGCTAAAACTTAAGATTGCAACATAGCATAATAAGTAGAAAGTTGTTTTTTTCAATTTATTGATAGTAACTTCCATTCAGTTTTATAGAATTAACATTTAAAAATTGCTTATCTAGCAATATTACCTTGGCATTACCGCATGCTGTTCTTACATTAGGAGAGCAATAGCATTCCATCTACTTAAACATTATACTATCTGTGTTGCAATATTAACTTTTAGGGTCGGTTTCACCAACAGAGGTAACTGTATTACGCCAGTTTAAACTATGTATTTAGACATGGGGAAGTCCACCGCTGAGGTCTCGAGGTAGCGTGCTGCCTTGTCACGCAGCGGGCCCGGGTTCGATCCCCGATCGGGGCAGTTTTTCTGGGTGAGGTTTTTATCGGGGTTTTTCCTCACCTGTAAGACAAATGTCAGGAAAACTTTAAGGCCCAAACGGTCCCCGAAATCATATGGCCATCATCCTTATCATTATCATCCTTACCATTATCATTATCATCATCATCCTTCACCGGTGTGGAAAGCAACGGGAAGCTACCACACCTACACAATTCCCTAGTAAAGCTGCAAGCATAGCATGAAAAATGCTATGATTGCAGTAAAGGACCTGCCTTCGGGCAGAATTACTATGGATGGATACATGGGGAAAACTGGCGTAATACAGTTACCTCTGTTGGTGAAACTGACCCTTAGTACATAAAAATCATTTCCCTAGTTATAATTTACAGTTTGATGTGTTTCATTTTTTTCTCCATTAGGGTGCATTCTTACAATATTGCGATACTATTTGGCAAAAAGTAATATGATCACGTTGCAGTGGATAAACAAATGAAACATTTGTTATTTGTTTTTAAACATCGCCGCTTTCATTAAATATATAAATATTCTAAAATAACTACATTTAAATAATGATTTTTGAGTAAGCAGCTTAATTTTATTCGTTAAATAGTCCTAACAAATGCCACTCTTGATTTCCAAATCCTCTAGATAAATTCAGTCGTCACTTCGTGACTCGTGAATTTATCGATGATTTGAAAATCACTCGTGGCATTACTTATGAAAATTAATTATATGGTATTTCATTAATTTAATTACGCTTGTTACGTCTCAGGTCATTTGTAACAATACAGTGGAGGTCACTCAGAACTCTGATCAGCTCTCAGATGTAAACAAGATCAGGATTCAGACTTGTAAAGTATAGGCTACTTCAGCGGAATATAAAAGTTTCGCACTGACTGCTCGGAACATTTGAAGTGAAATGTAACTACTGTAAATAGGTTATTCTAAACTGTTGCTGTAACTGAGGTACAGAACCTAACCTCCTTCCCTCTGACGTCATGTAACAATTGTCGCAACAACCATACGCTGATATCGTATTTAAGAAGTAAGCATAATATTAAAAGTAACATATTCAGGCAAGCCAATCGCATGCAATAGTTTGTATAATTTATTTATAAAATTTTGGGCAGTTTAAAAATTTTGATCGTGTCGGGATTCGAACGCCCTATTCTCCGGATTGTAGCATACAGACTAACCAACCATGCTACGGCGCTCTTAACTTTATAAAAAATCATAGCTTAAGGGGACCGACTGGTAAATTTTAATGTTTTTTTTTTTTCATCTGATTGTTTTGAAAATTGTATCACATGCTTATTGAAGTGTTTCTGTGAAGTTTGGTGTTTATAAGTAGAATAGTTTCATAATTATGATTTTTTTCATTTTTTATTATTTTCTAAAAAATACTCTTTATGATGCATTATTAAATATTCTCTCATGAAATATGAGATTCAGAGTATTTACGATTCCATTAAACACATTTGCTATGCCAAAAAGATTATAAAGGAAGAAAATTGTTTATTTTCCATTTTTTAAGAAAGTAAACAACTAATCAATTGAGTTGGTGTTTACTTGATGAAAATCCATATTTATTAATAAAATAAAAATAAAACGTAGTTTTATTTGATTTTCATATTTATTATATAATTCAGTGACAGCTGTTTCGGTACACTGTACCTTCTTCAGACATGTTAAACAAATTATGAATTGTGTTCCAACTGATCTAAGCAACAATACAACAATATTTATTTAATTTTTTTTGTTAAATTAAAAAATTTAAATAAATATTGTTGTACTGTTGCTTAGATCAGTTGGAACACAATTCATAATTTGTTAACATGTCTGAAGAAGGTACAGTGTACCGAAACAGCTGTCACTGAATTATATAATAAATATGAAAATCAAATAAAACTACGTTTCATTTTTATTTAATTAATAAGAAAATAACTATTTTTTATCCACTCTCATGCATTTCTATCTGAATTTAAAAGAACACGTGCATCTTAGACTAGTATCTGCATAGCAAATTTGAATTAGCATATATTGGGGAGTCTAACCATAAAATTTCACTTTGATAGCTTAGAAATTGCATCGTAAGAAGCATTTTATGTTATGAAAAAGTGAAGAAAATAAGCAACTATATCAATGGCATCCGACCAGAACGAAGAAAAGAGGGAGACCAGAGTTAACTTAGAACGAAAAAATGAAGACATTAATGCAAGCAAGAGGGCTAAGCATTGAATATGTCCATGATCGTAGGCTTTGGAGATCTGGCACGGGAAGACGGCAGCAGCTGTAAAAACCCGAAGATAGATAGAAAAAGTCAAAAAATGGAAACAGAAAAAAAAACACATATCAAAATTTAAGTAATAATGCTGACCACACGTGCAAGGGTATTTAAACTCTTACGTCACGGATTCAATTTTGCTCCTACAATAAAAAAAAATTATCCTAAAGAATCGGAATTATTAAAGAACAAATAAAAATTATTTTTTGCCACTTTTTTTAGTATTTTCACCATTCGGTGCCCTTAAGTATTTTGTTTAGAAGTATTATATTACTTTTATTCTGAATAATATTCTTGTAAATGTAAAAAGAAAGAAGAGCGACTGCCATATTTGGAAGTTCGTAGCTTATATATTTTATGAAAGTGGAGTATTCCTTTTGGTTTTGAAAGCACGACACTCTGCACTATTCTCTCTGTGAAATAAGGGCAGACATACTTCTTCAAGAGTATATATGAAAACATGTGGTGGTTGAATGGAGTGTTCTTCCTATGAACTCCCTTACTCTTACATTGCGCCGTTTACCGCGTAAGATGCATGCCATAGTGAGTACATGACCTGCATTTGAATTATGCTCTCTAGAGACGAATCCCGTTATGAGAGACCAAAATAGTTCTCCAGCGAGGAAAGCAAATATTATAACAACCAGGGGTGATAACTACCGCTACGAGTTCAGACAAGGAAGGCATAGAAATACGCCGATGGAATGTCCAGGGAAGATCTGAAATCAGATCATGTCAATATGAGAAAAATATAATTTTTAAAATATATAAATACTACACTCAGGTTCAACCCAGGAAGTCACTGTGTGTTTGGAATAGGGCACTGGGTTGCCATTGTAACAGTATTTTCTTGAGAGAAATCCTTAAATAAAACTGAAATATGCAACACAGCAGGTACAGGGTTGTAATATAATTATTTTCAGTCTGATCATCTTACCTCAATATTAATGTTTTGAAACATGTCGAAGAACAAATCAACATTAATATTGAGGTAAGTTGATCAGACTAAAAGTAATTTAATTAAAATAACCTCAAAATATCACTTCATACAATTAAATATTAATTACAGGGTTGTAAGTTGTAGCCGTCCAAGCCACCTCCTCTAAAAGAAAAAAAAACAGTTACCACATGTCACTGAGCTCATGCGGACCCGTACTATCCTGTGTGAAAGTGTCGACTATCATATTTACTATAAAACTAGTTTGCATGCTGTTAAAGAAAAACTACGTTTTTTAAATGTATAGTACATATATATATATATATATATATATATATATATATATATATATGGAAAAGGTATTGCTACACTTCCCCCTCCAGCCCTTCCTAAACAAACAAATACCGTTATTATGAGTTTGGCAACATCTACCCCTGTACGTAGGAGAACACAGGCGTAGCCCGTAAGGTCTGTAGTAACTGCCTGGGTTGAATTAGAATGTAGCTAATGCTCGACGTGTGCTGCTACACCTAAATAAATAAAATATGCGTTTTTTTAATTTTACCTTCAACATATTTGTGGAACAATCAGACGAACACTGAGGAACAAAGTTAGAAAGAAGACGCAGCTAAGATTTACTCACCAATGGCACTACCAGTGGCGATGTATAGAAGTGAGGCCTGGGTTTTGAAGAAAAAAGAAAAATTCAGGCAGCGGAAATGAGATTCATAGGGTCTGTCAAAGGTTGTACAAGAGAAGAACATATTAGAAATGAGAATATTAGAGAGGAACTAAAAGTACAACCACTTATTCAACAAATACAAGAACATAGGAACAATTGGATAGAACATCTGCAAAGAATCACAGAGGATAGGATACCAAAGATGGAACTGATGTTTAATCCTGGAGGAAGAAGATCGATGGGAAGACCAAGAAAGCGCTGGGCTGAACATGTGAAATCGGAAGACGCAAAGACCTAATCCATGAAGGATGATGATGATGATGAATTTTAGCTGAGGAAATATTTAAGAATCTCAAGGAGGACAGAAATAATACAACCACTTAATAATATAATAAATATCGAACAAGTGAATTCATTTAAGTATCTGGGAACAATAGAAAACAACATACATTTGATTGAAGAAGAAATAAAAATCGAATAGCACTTGGTAACTGCTTTCAATGCAAATTTTCCATTATTTAAGAGTAAACTAATCTCTAAAAACTCAAAACTTAAACTCTTAGGCCTATAAGATCAGTTGTAACCTATTCTAGTGAAATATTGACACTTAAAGAAGCTGAAAAGCAAAAGCTTTTAGTATTTGAAAGAAAAGTGCTAAACATTTTTTGAAGTGATGAGGAATCAGGACGGATCATGGAGAAATCGAACAAATGAAGAAATAAACAGAATTTTCAAAATTAAGGATATAATTAACTTCATTAAAGCACAAAGATGAAGCTGAATTCGACACACACACACACATATGACGAAAAATTGGTAAAAAGTTCTACAAAGGGAGGTCATTAATTCCTAAATATATTGGACGATCCAAAAAAATGGGAGGATGATGCTGTAAATGATATAAAATTGATGAAGATAAAAAATTTGAACATATAAGCCCAGGATAGAAAAGTGTGGAAAAAACCCGTTGAGAAGATCAATGCATTATCCAATAGAAAGCTGTATCGTCTTATTAACAATAATAAGAAGAAGAAGTAGACAGAACAATAATTACAAATTTATATCGTAATTTTATGTTATGCATTGCAACGAAACAAACATGGTGATTTCTACAGTCAATTTTTAATTTCGGATATCAAAATATCAAGTAAATTCCCACTTTTAATGGTTGGAATTCACTGATTTTTGACAATACCTATGCTGATTTATTTTAATAGCACATACTGAGTTTCTTTGTTACTTACTTAATACAGGCTTTCCACTTTACAGAAGTTCGTCCTTAATTCCTGCTTTCCAGAGATTCCTATCTTCCCATTGTCCTTCTTCCATACCCCTCTTCATCATAGCATCACATATTTCCTCATACCACGTTCTTCTACTTCTCCCCTCTTCCTTCTGCCTGGTACCATCCAATCCAACACCCATTTAGGTCACTGTTCCTCCGACATCCGTTGTACATGTCCATACACTGTAAAGCTCTCTTTGTTATCCTATCGATAACAGTTTCTTGTGCATCCATTTCTTGTCTGACATATGTATTTCTAATATGTTGCAGCCAGGATATTCTCATACTTCTCCGTAATCCATCCATTTCTGTCGCCAATATTCTTTTCTGCATCCTTTAATTTATTGTCCACCTTTCTGATCTATATGTAAGTATACTTTCTATTATTGTCTGTAGAATCTCTTTCTTTGTCATTCATAAAAAATTGTGACTGCTAGAGCGATTTTCAAATTTTCGTTTCAGGTGAACTCCTACACCCAATGGTTATAGAGCATAACAGATAGCGGCTGTTCACTCGCCATTCCTGAAAACACGTATGTACAAATTTTCAAAGAAGTTAATAAATCACTAATATACACACATTCGTTTTTATATATGTGACACATCTTTATCTTCATTATGATGATCTTGAAGATGATTTTCGGGCTGTAGGCTGTGGTCGTGAGGCTTGTAGTTCCCCGACCGTGAAAGTCTACGTCAATACATTTATCTACATTATTTAAGATCGATTTTTTACAGTGTTCTGCTCAAGGGCAGGTCCTTCACTGCAATCATAGCATTTTCATGCTATTCTTTGCAGCTTAAATAGGGAATTATAAGTGTGGTAGCTTGCTGTTGCTTTCCACACCGGGGTTGATAATAATGATGATGATGATGTCCAGATGATGTTCGGGGATCGTTTCGGCCTCAAAGCTTCCTCACATTTGTCTTACAGGTGATGAAAAAGTCCGAAAAATTCCTCACTCAGGAAGCTTGCCCGGCCGGGAATCGAACCCAGGCCCACTGCGTGATTTGGCAGCACGCTACCTCGAGACTCAGCGGTGGATTTAAAATAGTTAAAATTGAAACATTGGATATATTTTGGAACTATTTGTATGTGCAACTATAAGACAAAAGACAATAAGTAGTGTTACTTATAATATGTTACGCCAATTTTGGAATATGTTAAACAGTACCAACTAAATTGGAAACACCATCTTGAAAGAATGAGTTCAAATCGGATCCCCAAATCTGTTTATTATTATATACCAAGTGGACGAAGATCTCTGGGCCGTCCTATGAAACGCTGGAGAGAAAATTTTCTATAGGATCGTAACAGGCCTTGGCCTAATATTTGGAAGAAGGAAGAAGAAGAAAGAGAATATGTTACAATCTTAATATTTAATGCATAAATACGACCCTTATTGATCATTGGTCTACAGCTGTGGTCTCGAGGTAGTGTGCTGCCTTGTCACGCAGCGGACCCGGGTTCGAACCCCGGTCGGGGCAGTTTTTCTGGGTGAAGTTTTATCGGGGGTTTTCTTCACCTGTAAGGCAAATGTCAAGACAAATAAGGCCCAAACGGTCCCCGAAATCATATGGCCATCATCATCATCATCAACATCATCCTTCACCGGCGTGGAAAGCAACGGGAAGCTACCACACCTACAATTCCGTAGTAAAGCGAGTATAGCATGAAAATGCTATGATTGCAGTGAAGGACCTGCCTTCGGGCAGAATTACTATGGATGGATTAATCGTTGTTGGCGATGGAACTCAAAAAACGTCGTTTGAGTATTGTGGGATGATACATTTCTTCAAATTATTCTATTTTGTTTGAGATACAAGGAATCGTATTGACAAATAAACTTTTTTTAATCATGGAATGACTGTATATGCATGAATCTACGCAGCAACTGAAATATTTGAAACACAATAATGTGGACAAATCATTCCAGCCAGCAGTACATACTACGTAATCAAAATTTAAGTTGACAATTTTAAACTTCCTTTGTTAATTAAGCTTTGATTTTTGGCCTATGTTGATGACATGAACTAGTAGATAATATTAATAATACACAGTTCCGAGAAACGCAATTATTTTAAACGGCTACAAGGAAATAGGACTTCAGAAAAACATATAAGTACCTTGATATAGGCTGCAATCTAACTACAGTACATTATGATTGGATAGCTGCAGGAAAACGTTAACACATTAATATTTCAAAATGCACACATCCTTTTAATGAGGCTCGCAGCCCATATTGCGCCACATTGAACACACAGGTCACTATATAGGCCCTTTGTATGCAAGGGACACTCCAGTGCCAACTGAACCCCGTCACACGCCCCTGGTAAAACAGGACCAATCCTTTTCATAAGTAATGACACGAGTGATTTCCAATTTATCTAGAGAATTTGGAAATCAAGAGTGGCATTTGTTAGGACTATTTAACGAATAAAATTAAGCAGTATACTCACAAATAATTATTTAACTATAGTTCTTTTAAAATATTTATATATTTAATGTAAACGACGATGTTTGAAAACAAATGAGAAACGATTGGTACGCTTCATTTCTTCTTTTCTTCGATCACTGCAACCAGATCATAATATGATTTATTGCCAAAAAGATCGCAATGTTGTAAGAATGCACCCTAGTGGAGAAATTTATAACCAACGTTATAGGTATTAATTAATTTCTGATGCCCTATGATGTAAATATGTCAATTATATTTTTCTGCGTCATTTCCTGGAAAATAATTCGTTTAAGAAAGTGCAAAGAGTTTCTTTTCTTTTTTTGTGGTATAATCAATTGTTACAAATGTTGTTATATTATCTCTCGTATGCGCTACGTGTTGACATCCATGCACTATATATACAATCTGATAGCCGTATTTCCTAGTGAGTCAGTCACTGCAAAATAATGCTATGACCTATTCAGAATGTTAAAAAGGAGGTGCTTTCTTTATTATGATAAACTTTAGTTGGTAAATTCTAGGCGAAACACGACTGTGATTGGTTGTAAATAAAAAATAATTGAAATGTGATTGGTCATTGATTCCCATTTGGGGCATGAGTTAAATAGTCACCAAAAGAAACCCAGTCAATTCAGAACTTCAGATATCCCAGGTATCAATCATGATGATACAAACAACTCACATATATGCCATAAATGCTTCCATAATAAATATTCCAACATCTCCTCCCACAGATCTCGCCATATAAGTCCTCACAATTGAAATGGAGGAGTATGTTAACAAAAAAAATTGAACAACTGGAAAATAAATCAATCCAATATGTGGCAGCAGTTGTTAAGTCCACTACACAACTACAATATACAGAAAACACACATACAGCCCTAAACTCACACACAAAGAAAATCTTCAACAAATCTGTATAGGATATTAATATTTTAATGTGTGCAGACGATCTGGTCATTACACAGAAGTCAGAGGATAATTTACAAAGAGCCATTTACATGTTGAATCAATTAGGACTCTATTATAATCTCAAAGTCTCAACTTCAAAAACTAAAATTATGGATTTTCAGGGCAAAGTGCCAGTCAGAGCAAAAATAGTAACCAATAATGAAATAATAGAACAGATAGCACACTTTAGTTCAGATATAACATACAGCTACCATTGGGATATACACAATAAATTAAACCGATATGAAATGATGTGGGGCACCATAAGAAGAACCCTCCGAAAGACTCGAAGAGAAATTCAGCTCAGGTTTTATAAAATTATGGCTGTTACAGTTCTTTTATATGGATCTGAATCTTGGGTACTTACAAGAAAAAGATATCTCACACATTTAAGCCACTGAAATGAAATTTTGAAGATCCGTAAAAGGATGCACACACATGGATAGATTACACAATGAATCAATAAGAAATGAACTGGAGATATTTTCAATTCTCGACTAACTAGACGAGCACAAATACCAATGGAAAGAACATTTAGACTGAATGGACAATAAAAGATTATCCAAAAAGATCAACGCATACAAACCACATGGAAAAAGATCTTTGGGACGGCCAAGGAAAAGATGAACTTGAGACCGTAACAGGTCGCATTGATCTAATCCTGGAAAGTAAGAAGAAGGAGAAGAAATCTGTTCAAATGGGCAAATTTGGATCTTCCATGGATGTATGTTACATCCATGAAGGAGGTCGGAGATGCTTTCGTACGACGAATTGAGGATTTGCTTACTAAATTCACAAACAAAATTAAACTCTACATCTACCACCCACATAAATAACAACTACTTTTAAGACCAAATATCAATAACTACTATGTACAATAAGCTTTTTAAAATCCGAACTTAAACTAAACACATATAAGTGACTTACAATTTTTATATAACTACCAACTAACTAACTCACTGGCACTATCGAACCCGTAGGTTAATGGCTGCGCGGACATAAGCTCTCCATACATCCCTATCCTGACCCAATGTTTTCCAGTCATCCCCTGTATAATCTACTTCCCTCAAATCATGGTTAATGTTATTCTTCCACCTCATTCTTGGTCTATCAACTGGGCGTTTCCCCTCTGGTTTCCTACAAGAAACTTCCATGCACGTCTTTCATTCCCCATTCGTGCCACATGTCCTGCCCATCGCAGTCTACGAGACTTAATTTTTCTCATTATATCTGGCTTCCTATAAAGATCATGTAATTCACTGTTATGCAGCCTTCTCCATTTACCTGTCTGTTCATCTCTCTTTGGTCCAAAAATCTTCCTAAGAACTTTATTATCAAATACTCGCAATCTCCTTTCCTCCCTTAAAGTAAGAGTCCATGTTTCGCATCCATACAATATAACTGGTAGAATAATAGTTTTATATATTTTCAGTTTAACGTTTTTTGAAAGGAGTTGGGAAGTTAAAAGTCTCTGCAATGCATAATAACATGCATAACTACCAACACTTTTCCAAACTGCATACATATACATACATATTTAACAGCTTTTTTCTCGGTTTTTATCCCTCCCTGGGCATATAAATATCTTAAAATCCTAACCACCAAAGATCGTTTTTCAGTTTCTCAACATAAATACTTTTCCAACATAGCTTCTCCTTCCATGTCCGAACACACACTCATATATATATTAATCACAACCAATGATATTATAAAAAACACTCACAACCTAATTTGGAATTTAACCCGAAGGGGACATTGATAAGTCCCTAAAGCGGGAAGATCAGGGCTTGCCCCTGCATCTAATTACAGATATCCATTGGTATTTGAAGGCAATTTATGCCCGTTTCTATTTCTTGACAGCCCATTCATATGTATTTTTACAATATTTTGCATTACCCTTGAAAGTGTGTACTTAAATTAACACATTATTCCTAGTCGACTTGGTCCTAATTACCACACTACTCTCTGATCACTCCTGCCCGGTTCGATGGAAAATTAATGCCTTAAAATCATGACCATATCATACATTTATATTCTTTTTTGTGCGATAGTGCATTTTGTCGTACTTACAGCAATGGCACCATGATTGAAAGTTCAATTTCGTAAATTTCGGGGTTGCCAACCTATTATTTGTATATTATAAATAACTAAATTATTTATATATTATAAATCACCAAATAGGTAACTATACTGTAATATTATAAATGCCCTCATGGGTCCTCATCTAGGGGATATGTGGATGGCGACCACAAGGTGCTCAAGCTGAGCAAAACATTTCTTTCACTTACTTGTGTTTTACACTCTTTTTAACTTTACTATTTAACCTCTCTTGTTTTTTTCGACCCCGACACTATTAGGGCATCCGAGGGCTAGGGAGTCTTTCCTTTATTTTCTTTTCTTCTCCAGAAAACCCTGACCAGAGGCTATAAGATGGCAGCCCCATCACTGGTCTTGCCTTCCTTTGGCCAGGAACCAATCGAAGGGACTATTATTATGCTTTCAAGTCTTATACGAGAATTTCCCGGAAGGATCAAACTAGAAAGAATGAGTTCAAATCGGATCCCCAAAGCTGTTTATAATTATATACCAAGAGGACGAAGAAACGTCCTATAAAACGCTGCGCTGGAGAGAACATTTTCTATAGGATCGTAATAGGCCTTGGCCTAATACTTGGAAGGAAGAAGACGAGAAGAAGAAGAATATTAAAAATTACTTACCTAGTGTGGGAAGTAAAACCACTGCCCTTTATGTATACTACATACAATGTATATACAAAAATATATCCAATAATTTGTGTTAATATACATTATAAAGAACAAATCACTGTATTTTAAATGAAGTGAACTTTATTTGTAACAACATAAAACAATAAATTTGTACTTGCCACCATTTTATGCCTGATTGGTGTCACGGCCGGCTATAGTCTCAACTAAATTATTTTCGGCATTTACCGTATAAACAATGGAAAAAATAATGTAAACGCACGTTTGTGAAGTGTTTTACAGAATCTCGAAAATTAAAAACCTCGCTATAGCTTGGTTTTTAATCATTTACTGGTTACTGTAAAACCCTCTTCCCATCCTCGCTTGTAATATACTATTACATCCATTTCCAACTACTATATCGTTTCACATATGAACACTAGAGGTAGGATTTTTATGTACTAAAAGGTAAGATTTGCAACATAGTATGAGAAGTTACACGTATGACTATCTTTTGTTTTTGTTTCACACACAAACAGTTCAATAATATAATGAAAAGTTAGACTTCTGTCTTTTGTTTTTGTTTCACATGCAAACAGTTGAATAATATATACTATCTGCATTGCAATCTTATACTTTATTACATACAAACCCTAGCCCTAATGATCAGTGATAACATAGTAAAATAGGTTAATGAAGTAGGCCTAGAAATTGCGCAATGTAAAATGTTATAAGAGATGGAATTTACCTACCCCTTATTCATAAGAGAATGTTAGTTTTGCAAGGAAGAGGAACAGAGAGAGAAATGTATTAAGTGAGACATAAATTGTACCCAGTGAGGTCGGAATATGCAGCAGAAACAGAAATTGAATTCAAGAGGTTATTGCTTATACTGCAAGCCCATGTTTCACGAATACAAGAACATGAATATATTTATATGGAGATAAGTCATAGATCTTTCCAAATAAATACCACCTTAAAGCAACCAAAAGTATCTCAAATTCGATGTTCATCTAAAAAAATAAATTTACAAAGATTTACATGATGAGTTTTAAATTCTTATAGATAGGTCTTAAAAAAGCACATAAGGAAGGAAATCAATAACTCAATTGCCTGAATCATAATAATTAGGACTGAAAAGTTGGACGAAAAATAAAACTCGAAGAGACACGAAATTAAAATGTTATAAAGTCATTGCTGTGCTTGTCATATCCTATGGAATTGAAATGTGAACAAACAAAACACATAGTAAGACATCGGCTTCGAAATGAAATTCTTAATAATAATAATGATGATGACAATGATGATAGTGATGGCGATGATAATAATAAAGATAATGGTGATAATAAAAATAATAATAATTATAATGATGATAATGACAATCATAATCATCATCATCATCATCTGCATTCATGGATTAGGTCTGTTGACCCGTTCCGACTTCACCATCTCTTTCTAGATCTGCCCACATCTCGGGTGTTTTTAGGTTTGTATTTTGTTATTTGTTTTGGATATCTATCTTCATTCATTCTGTATATTGTGTTGCTTCTGATGATGATAATAATAATAATAATAATGATAATAATAATGATGATAATAACAATGATAATAATAATAATGATAATAATAATGATAGTAATAATAATAATAATAACGATAATAATAATAATAATATTAAAGCTTTATTTTACCTGGCAGAGTTAAGGTCTGAAAACCTTGTCTGTCACTCAACTAAGTTTTAAAAAGTACAAAAAGATAGTCTTACATCTAAATTATAACAAACATAAACGATTACATGTTATAAATACAATAGAATTATTATCTATAATGTATTTTGATTTACTATAGATTTAACGACTTAAATATAATATGTACAAGATATATAAAAAAGCGAGAAAAAATTATTGATAAAACACAATAAATTTAAATAAATAGAGAAAAAATATTGAGAAGAGTTAACGGTTGTTTACAAACCTAGAACACACAAAAAATGAAGAAATACGAGAGGAATTAGACATTTTTTAAAATTTAAATTATATATTAGCAAATAATTTTTCGTTTACCGTTTCAGAATTATAATTAATAATGGTGTTATTCATTTACTTTTCAATTTTAAGAATACCGTTAAATCGTATATATTTTGAATATAAATCGAAGTGTTTGTTGATAAACCGTCTCGATAAAGAATATTCAGTTGCAGCATATCCTGTAACGTTTCTGCATCTCACACCCCAACTGGAGACGTTTCTTGAATCTTAAACAGAGCCAACTCCTGAAATTGCCGACTCTGCCTTCTTCCGTGGGCCAAGATCCCACTGCTGCTGTTCTAGCGGCTAAATAGGGCACGAAGACAGTCCCTTCCAAAAGTTTTTTACCATTTCCAAGTATCACGAAAATCATTTAACAAATATATATATATATATATATATATATATATATATATATATTCTTATATCCGCGAAAATCTGCAATATAACAAAGTTAACCTTTATGGGGAGCATGTATTCCATCATACTAAAGAAGGTTCGAGAAATTTAGATGCAAGAGAGCCAAACATATGTGCGAATTGGCGTTTATAAAAAGATGTCGGGAATCTTCAATAGTTCCAGTAAAACACGTCTATTTTATCACAAAAAAACTAAAACCTAGAAGAATATTCTCAATAAAGCCAGCCTAGCACTTGTGAGGGAACGAATAAACGCGGAAAACCCAAGAAAACTTTCACATTCATACTTATATCCGCGAAAATCTGCAATATAACACATATATGTACATATATATATATATATGTCCACCGCTGTGGCCTCGAGGTAGCGTGCTACCTGGTCACGCAGCGGGCCTGGGTTCGATTCCCGGTAGGGACAGGCTCCTGGGTGAGGTTTTTTCTGGGGTTTTCCTCACCTATAAGACAAATGTCAGGAAGTTTAGGGCCAAACGGTCCCCGAAAATCATCCGACCATCATCATCATCCTTATCATCAACATCCTTCACCGGTGTGGAAAGCAACAGGAAGCTACCACATCTATAATTCCCTAGTAAAGCTGCAAAGCATAGCATGAAAATGCTATGATTGCAGTGAGACCTGCCCTCGGGCAGAATTACTATCGATTGATACATATATACAAAACTAACTTACTGCCTCTACCGAACACATATGTTCATGGCCGCGCGGACATAAACTCTCCATACATTCCTATCCTGAATCAATATTTTATAATCATCTCTGTATATTCTACTTCCCTCATATCATGATTAATGTTATTGTTTTACCTCATTATTGGTACACCAAACTACGCGTTTTCCCTCTGGTTTTCCTACGAGAAGCTTCCATGTCCGTCTTTCTTTCCCCATTCGTGCCACATGTCCTGCAAATCAAAGTCTACGAGACTTAACTGTTCTAATTACATCTGGTGTTCTATAAAGATCATATATCAACTTTTATAAGATTCATGATGTGTTCCGTTGAGGTATTATTCAAAATTAAAATATAAATTCATAACTTGTAATCGTTTATATATATATATATATATATATATTGTAATTTAGAATTAAGACTATTTTTTTGTTTGTATTTTTTTAAACCAGGTTGAGTGATAGACAAGGCCTTAAGGCCTTAACTCTGCCAGGTAAAATAAAGCTATTATTATTATTATTATTATTATTATTATTATTATTATTATTATTAAAATTATGGAATATTCACCTGAAAGGTCCGTCTCATCAATTTAACTAATCATTTAACTGTAGCGCTTTCGGGACTTGTCCCATCATCGGCAAGATTCAAAACTGGTGTTTCACTGAAGGTCTGGTAGAGGGGGTTACATGTATTGGGTTCATTTTCGTTTATCAGATTGTCGTTGTTGTGAGCTGCTTTCATGATTTCCATCTCTTCGAGTACGTTTATCTTCGCTGGGTTATTTTCTCTGTACATTACTGTTAGGTGTTTTCAATATTTAACATGTGATGTCCTTCATGGATAACGTGTTTTGCATGAAGGATACATGCACAGGACGTAACCGAAACTGGAAAATGGCATTAAATTTATTGAGCTTAGTTTTGAATGAAGACAACATTGACACCATTATCAAAAGCTTAAGATCAGTGGTCATTCAAATCTTCTGAACGACTCAAATTTTGGTTCAATTGAATTGTACAGTAAGACTCAATAGATATTTGCTCTTCTGACTGATTACTAGTTATCACGAAATTAAGGAAAAATAATCCTCTCCATCTTACTGTGATGTCTGGCGAAGAGTTTTAGCTAAGAAAATATTTAAAGAACCATTACTAAGAGAAAGCTTGATGAAGAAAACCATCCACTTTCATGGCTAAGGGTACATTGAATTAGGTATCGGAAATCAAATCCATTTACAATCTTTTACAAGGAGAACATGTCTGATCAGCTTCCACAGCGGTGGACCTTTTAAATAAAATAAAAATATTATTT
This sequence comes from Diploptera punctata, assembly GCA_030220185.1. NCBI lineage: Eukaryota > Metazoa > Arthropoda > Insecta > Blattodea > Blaberidae > Diploptera > Diploptera punctata. The sequence continues at coordinate 203,947 of JASPKZ010007804.1, forward strand.
TTGTTCATTATGCAAGTTCATTCTTGAAATATACCCTCAATCTGTGTAAAGCCAAGTGGTGTAAATTACTTAAGTGCTTATAAATTACTTATAAGTGGGGATAAGTGCAAGAAAAGAACATACATGAGCTAAAACAAACAATTTTGAACACATTTGGGGGGAAATTATTGTTTGGTAGTATTCTCGAATGACAAGTGCCGATTGTCTAGAAAAAGTGGGAGCCTTAACATCCTACTACCCCCAAGAGCCTCCCGAGGCCTATAGTGGGAACACTTTAATTTACTTTAGTATTCTCGAATTTTTAAACTACTATTCTAACAAAAGTCTTCTTTATATCTCAAACAATATTTAATGGAGTTACACCACTTTGGCTTTAAAGGGCCCATATATATAAAGATGCACACATATACATATTTAATGGGAACATATAGATGAAAAGACATGAATACATTTTTGCCCATAATATGAAGAACATGACATTTCGATCAGAGAATTAAGTTTTGGAAATGAAAGCAGAAGAGTTGGGATGAATTCAAATGAATGCTGATAATTGTTGGAGAAGTGAATTCTTCTAAAATTGAAATATAACTTTGTGAACAATTACCGACTGTCAGTATAAAAGATTTCTTTACAGTTGTGCGAGTTTCTTTTGTCCTATCTCAACGTCTGCTCATTCAAGTTTGGTGAGAAGAGTCAAGTTCCTCGCTCTTTGTTCACAAATAATTCTACCGTAAAGCAATAGTATCTATTTTCGATTTATCATCAACTTAATATCACTGTGGATGACATATTTCAGAACAATTTGCACATTAAACAATAAGAATAGCCTCGGGGAAAAAGAGAAATCAGCAGGCCGTGAACTTCTATCTTCAAAAACACTGACACAAACAAATGCTAAACACAAATTCATATACTCAACAAGAAACAAGGAAATGGCTAAACTTAACAACCTGTGATGCAACTTTTTTAATTCCTTCATAAACTACTGTCAAATTTTAGTCTTAGGATTTAATTTTCTAAATTATTTCGCACCATTTATAACTTTTTTTACATTTTTTCTAACGATTATTTCAATATTTTTTCTATGATATTTAACTACATACATAGCGTGAAGACGTGGCAGTCATATTGATTTTAACGAATATTCTATGCATCAATTCTTTATAGGAAGCCAGATATAATAAGAACAGTTAAGTCTCAGACTGTGATCGGCAGGACATGTGGCACGAATGGGCTATGAAATACGTGAATGGAAGCTTCTTGTAGGATAACCAGAAGGAAAACGCCCATTTGGTAGACCGAGAATGAGGTGGAAGAATAACAGTAACTATGATTTGAGGGAAGTATATTATACAGGAAATGATTAAAAACTATTATCTCAGGATAGGGATGTATGGAGAGCTTATGTCCGCGCGGCCATGAACCTACGGGTTCGTTGATTCCAGTGAGTTAGTTAATTACTTTAGTTAGTTCTACGCAACAATAAAGAACTTTTCCAGTGCAGCCAACATAGAGTATGTACTAATTAACCGTACACATATATACTTCAGAATTTCAGAATTTACTACTGTATTTATTTTTGAGCTTCCACGCACGTATTTTTATTCCCCATTCGTGCCACATGTCCTGCCCATCGTGGCCTACAAGACTTAACTTATTCTTTTTATATCTGGCTTACTATAAAGACCATGTAATTCACTGCTATGTAGTTTTCTCCATTCACCTGTCTACTCATCTCTCTTTGGTCCAAAAAAATTCCTAAGAACTTTATTCTCAAATACTCCCTTAAAGTAAGAGTCCATGTTTCACATCCATGTAATGTAATTGGTATAATAATAGTTTTTTTATATTTTCAGTTTAACGTTTTTTTTAAAGGAGTTGGGGCGTCAAGAGTCTTTGTAATGCATAATAGCAATTTCAGAATTGAGCCCATGTTTAATTTCTTTGTGCACTTGATTTCTATTTGTGATATCTCAGTCTACGAGACTTAATTGTTCTTATTATATCTGAATTCCATAAGAGTCATGTAAGGCACGTTTTTAGATATCTCCATTCGTCTGTTCGCCCAAACATTTTCCTAAACAATTTATTCTCAAACACTCGTACTGTTTTATTATACTTTAATGCAAGATTATAGTTTAATTATTCGCAATTATTTCAAAATCCCTTACGAAAGATAATTATTCGATAATTCATTTCCTCTATGGAACCATTCTTTACGTTTATTTGTATTACCCTCAGGCAAATCAATCTATTAACTAAGGAACTTCTGTATAAATTAAATTAATTAAACTCGAAAATTATTGTAACATCGCAAACATGGTAATAATTCGTGTTTTAAATTAATTGCAACTATTTAGAAAAATAGTATTATACCTTAGGCAGAAATTTTCCACAAAGATATATAAAAATACCTGCATATTATACTATGTAACAGGGCTATATTACAGCCCATTAAGATTAAAGCTTATTATTTTAAATGCTCTACTTTCTAGCATTTTATTAAGCGTAATAATGAATTACATTACAAATATACCTGTCATAGAGGATATTAGTCTTCTCCTTATATCTCTTCATAATAATTTACTGGCTTGTCTTCCATCTTTTAGGTAGCTAACATTCTTTTCTGTTTATTTTCTCCATCAAGATTCCCATATTTTTTAAAATTATATTTTTCTTATTCGTCTTCATCATCGTCATATTTGTCTTTTTATTTTCCGATATTATCTTCAATTTCTTATTATTATTCTTCTCCTTTTTGCTTAATTTTTTTATTTTCTGTTTTACCGCCACCTTTTTATGTTCCGAAACAAGGGTTTGTTTTGTCCTAAGGATCCTGTACATAGTAAAATTAGCATAGATAACAAAATTAGGGAATTAGTAAACACGTTTAATTATCTGGGCTACAGATTACAATTTCGATGCAGAACCAGCTAATACCCGGCGTTCGCTGAAATAAATGAAAATTCATGTGCTTTTATGTTAAGTCGAACAAGTAAGAGGAAAAATAATCATCAATTTATAATTTTAGATACTCCGTGCTGATTACCCGGCGTTGCCCGGGAATCTACTTATCCCGATCTTCTTGACATAAATGAGCTGAAATACGAAAATTAATGTATTTTATGTTTAGTTAAATAAGTAATAGGAAAAATTTATATCGACAAGCGACTTGCAAAAATAACTAAAGATGATAGACCAATGGACGGGAGAAGAACAAGAGGACCAGCCAAGAGATAGACAGACAGTGGATACACATCCAATAGGTCTACGTCTTCTTCCGAGGAGTGATTTGGGGAATAAACAGGATGAAAACCCTATAATTATGAAGAAGAAGAAGAAGATTGAGTGAAATAAAATATCTTGTGGCCTTAATTCTGCCAGTTTTAGCAAATAATAATTAATGAGATTATTATTATTATCATCAGGCCCCTATTATTGTTATTATTATTGCTATTATATGTGTGGCACCATAAAACGAAGTCTCAAAGGAACTAGAAAGGAGACACTTCTAAAATTTTATAAAACAATGGCGGTTCCAACACTACTATATAGATCGGAACACTGGGTCTTAACCAGGAACGAAGAATAGAAACGTCAGAAATTAGGTTTCGGAGGAGTGTAGCTGGCTATACAATAATGGATCAAAGGCGAAGAGAACTGAATATATTCAAACTATTAGATATAATTACACAATACAGAGATGAATGGATGGTCCACGTCAATAGAATGGATAACAATAGAATTCTGAAACAGATTCTTCATTACAAACCACTAGGACGAAGATATGTTGAAAGACCCAGTAAAATATGGACAGACCAATTCTAACAGGAGATCGGAAAAGTTTTGTTTTAAAGGGGGGTAGGATATTTAAGGTGGAATATATCTAAGTCACAACCAGTAGACCAGATTAGACCAGCAGGTCTAATTCTTGATGCTGATTATTATTATTATTATTATTATTATTATATTATTATTCTCTTCTTAAACATAATTTGTTGGATTTTCATCCTGTTTATTTCCAAAATCACTCCTCGGAAGAAGATGTATTGGATGTGCATGCACTGTCTATCCATCTCTTGGCTGGTCTTCCTCTTCTTCCTCTCCCGTCCAATGGTCTATCTTCTTTAGCTCTTTTTGAATGTCGGTTTTCATCCATTCTTTCTATATGACCCTTCCAATATTTTCGTCTATCTATAATAAATTTGGCTATGTCTTGAATATGACATTCGTACCTAATTTCTGTGTTGTGTATTTTATCAAATAGGCTAATGTTTTCCCGTGAATAGTTCTTAAGATGTTCATTTCATATGTGCTTATTATTTTAGTTTTTGTTGTATCAGCCCTAGTTTCTGCTATATTATTATTATAATTATAATTATTATTATTATTATTATTATTATTATTATTATTATTATTATTATTATCATTATTATTATCATTATCATTATCATTATCATTATTATTATTATTATTATTATTATTATTATTATTATTATTATTATTATTATTATTATTATTATTATTATTATTATTATGTGGAGCCGAAACCGAAGATTTGATATTAGAAGATGGAAAGGGGTATATTAGAGGATGTGAAGAATTTGAGTATCTAGGAGTAAAATTAGATAAAGAGGATAAACAAGAAAGTGATATTAAGAACAGAATAAATAAAGGTAGAGCAATAACAGCAATGATCAATGCAGTCTTATGGAACAGACATATAACCAGGAAAAATAAGTTACAAATATATAATTCAATAGTGAGAAGTACTGTCATATATGGAGCTGAAGTTTGGAAATTCAACAAAAACTTAGAATAAAAACTTATGTCGATGGAAATGGATACCTTGAGGAGAGCAGCAAGATGTTAAAAATTAGACGAAATAAGAAATACTGTCGTAAGAGAAAAAATGAATAGTAGATTATATACGGTATAAGCAATTAAATTGGTATGGGCACGACGAATGCAAGAAGAAAGATTACCAGGAAAACATTGGAATGTTGTCCACCTGGAAGAAGGAGGAGAGGAAGACCTCGAAACTCGTGGATGCAGGAAATAAGAACTGGAATGAGAGCAAGGGGACTGGAGGACATGGATTGGATGGAGAGAGACGAGTGGAGAAGAAAAATAAAACTTTAGGCACAGAAATATGTGTAAACATTAAAATTCTGTATATAAATAAATAAAATTAATTATCATTATTATCATCATCATCATCATAACAATTTTATAGCAACTTCTGCAAAACCTGTTGAAGCGTTGATAATTTGTTCAAATCATTTTATAATATATTTATTTTTGTCGCCCCCCTAGTTGAAGAAAGTTTCCTCCTCAGTTTAATTACATCTGAGGATTGTGCTAATTGGACAGCGCTGTAGTAAAATACAAACTTGAGCAACTTTAAATCAATATCAATTTGTTAAGTTTCACTTGCGTCTTCCCCTCTTTCTGTATACACCTCCTGAACCGGGAAAACGAGTCTATCATACATCATTTGGGAATTTCATAGACAATTATATTCTGAAGCCGCACTCTCAAATTAACGAGAAACAAAGACAGACTTTATCCTTTTACAGTTTTTCTCTTTTTTTTCTAACTTATTTACTTTCGTACACCTCTTCTTTCTCCCAAGTAGATTCTAAATTGGATGTTTTCCTTTGGAAATTTCACTTGCTGTTTCCAGCTCCCTTCTGCACTCCTTCTCTTGTCTGTCAATCTTTCTCTCTCCCTCTTTCTCTTACGAAAAACCACACACTTGTTTGGAGAATATAAATCATTACATCCTCTACTCTTGTCCGAAATAAAGACAGATCAAGGGATGAGATGAAATGAAACCCTTGTTATTGTGATGTACGGTAATATTGGCTGATCAGCTCTGTTGCACCATCATACAGACAGATGAAATTTAATTAAACCAAATGAATGACACGAGTGTGGAGAAATAGAAGGCAAAGTGATCTCTTTAGGCACATCTTCGCAGGCCCTGGAGTAGAATGAGGTTAAGGCTCCCATATTTTCGTAATTTCGGCACCGAGATGTCATCCCAGTAGCCAGTCATGTATTTTCATTCCCAGAACAAGCGTTGGGTTGCTGACAACTGTTTGCCCACAAGGACCCTACTCTTTGTGCCATTTAGACACAATGGAAGAAGCCAACTTTTTAAGAATTCCGAGTTCCAGTAGTAGGCCTATACTATATATCGTCTACTTCTTAATTTAAACTTATGCTTTTTTGTACTCTGCAAATAGTTGATACACAGTAACATTATATTCTTGTTTAAATTTAATACGAGGGCGGATCGGAAGGTAACGCACAATAATTTTTTTCTGCCTTGGTATTGCAGCTAGAATGTTGAAATTTCACAGAGATATAGTTTGAAGTTTTCACTACAGATGGTATTTTTTTCGCAGGTGCACCTCTTGCGAGAGAAGCTTGAACTATGCAACAAAGATGGCGCGCATGCTACAGTCGTCCACCTGTGAGGATCGAAAAGTAACGCACAATATTTTTTTTAAAGTTTAATAGTAAAAAAAGGAAAAAAATCACAAATGAACTTACATCTTTTACCTACTTTTCGACATAGTCACCAACTTTCTCAACACATTTTTCCCATCGTGTTGCGGGATTGCTGCTGTTGTCGTCCGGCCGGAGCGTGGCGAATCACTAAGCTTCACGCGTCCCTCTTGGAAGAATGTGCACCACCTGGAGACATTGCTACGGTCCATACAATCATCCCCATACACGCCACGCATGTCCCTGTGAATTTCACTGGGTTTATGCCCTTTGGCAATGAGGTAAATTTAGAGCAATTGGGTAGTGTTAGACGGGAAACCACCAAGTTACTAAAGAGTAAGAAGAGGGAATATTTGAGAGAGAAGATTAATGATCTTGAAATGAATGCAAAAAATAGGAACATTAGAGAATTATATCAGGGAATTAGTATAGAGAAGAAAGGGTTTCAGGCTAGAACAAACATAATTCGGAATGAAAATGGGGATATGATTGCAGATTCCAAGAGTATATTAAATAGATGGAAAAGTTATTTTAATCAGCTATTAAATGTACATACAGAACAGGACATTGAGGAGGATAAGTTACAGACAGCAGAAATGCTAGTCGCAGAGCCAAGTGCATTAGAGGTTGAAATGGCAATTGAAAAATTGAAGATGTATAAAGCATCAGGTTCAGATGAGATCCCAGCAGAACTGATAAAATCAGGGGGAGAGAAAAATGATGGACAAGATACGCTGGTTGCTTACTATGATTTGGGAAAAAGAAGCTCTTCCAGATGAATGGAAGGAATCAATTATCGTACCAATTTATAAGAAAGGAGATAAAAACTGATTGCAACAACTATAGGGGCATCTCATTACTTTCAACTTCGTACAAAATTCTAACAAATATATTAGTAAGCAGACTTACTCCCTATATTGATGACATTCTAGGAGATCATCAATGTGCATTTAGAAGAAACAGGTCTACAACAGATCAGATTTTTAGTATAAGACAGATTTTAGAAAAGAAATGGGAATATAATGGTACTGTACATCAACTATATGTAGACTTCAAAAAGCATATGATTCAATTAAGAGGGAGAAGTTATATAGTATCCTGCTGGAGTTCGGAATTCCTAAAAAGTTAGTTAGACTTATACGAATGTGTCTAAATGGCTCAACGAGTAGGGTGCGTGTAGGCAAACAGTTTTCAGACACTTTTGAAATCCAGAATGGGTTGAAGCAAGGAGATGCACTATCTCCTCTACTATTTTTAATTTTGTACTAGAGCATGCCATTAAATCTTTAGAGAATGAGGAAGGCCTACAACTGAATGGTATTAATAAGCTGTTAGTTTATGCTGATGATGTAGTACTACTGGCCGATAGCGAGGAGATACTAAAGGCCAACACGCACACACTATTGAGTAACACTAAGAAATTAGGACTGGAAGTAAATATCAGTAAAACTAAATATATGGTCACACGTAGAAATACATTATATAATGGTAATGGACAGCTAATGACAAATGAGGGAAATTTTGAGGAATTGGCTGAATTCAAATACCTAGGAACAATAATCACAAATAGGAATGAGATGCACAAAGAAATTAAACATAGGCTCAATTCTGGAAATACATGCTATTATGCATTGCAGAGACTTTTGATGTCCCAACTCCTTTCAAAAAAACGTTAAGCTGAAAATATATAAAACTATTATTCTACCAGTTATATTATATGGGTGCGAAACATGGACTCTTACTTTAAGGGAGGAAAGGAGATTACGAGTATTTGAGAATAAAGTTCTTAGGAAAATTTTTGGACCAAAAAGAGATGAACAGACAGGTGAATGGAGAAGACTACATAACAATGAACTACATGGTCTTTATAGGAAGCCAGATATAATAAGAACAGTTAAGTCCCATAGACTGCGATGGGCAGGACATGTTGCGCGTATGGGGAATGAAAGACGTGCATGGAAACTTCTTGTAGGAAAGCCAGAAGGAAAACGCCCAGTTGGTAGACCAAGAATGAGGTGGGAGAACAACATTAAATATGATTTGAGGGAAGTAGATTATACAGGGAATGATTGGAAAGCATTAGCTCAGGATAGGGATGTATGGAGAGCTTATGTCCGTGCGGCCATGGACCTACGGGTTCGATAGTGCCAGTGAGTAAGTAAGTAAGTTATGCCCTTTGGCCCACAAAAATCGAACAACACTTCTCTGTTCCTCACAGGTGGACGACTGTAGCATGCGCGCCATCTTTGTTGCATAGTTCAAGCTTCTCTCGCAAGAGGTGCACCTGAGAAAAAAATACCATCTGTAGTGAAAACTTCAAACTATATCTCTGTGAAATTTCACCATTCTAGCTGCAATACCAAGGCAGAAGAAGGTGAATTTTACAGCGAATGATTGGAATACTTTAGCTTAGGATAGAGATGTACGGATATATCATGTACACGCTATCGTAAACTTTCGGGTTCAATAATGCTAGTCAGTTAATTAATATCTGTTTTGCAGATATAGGCTATGGTAGATTTACTTTCTACATAATAGTTATTTCCTTTAAAACGATAAGGTGATCCACGTAAAGTACTTAGGAGGTCCTTAGCTAGTTCGAGGAAAATTTTACCATCTTTCTAAACAATTGGAACGATGTATTGACTTAGACTTTCACGGCCGGAGTTGTTATAATGATCTTGAAGAAGATTTCCGGGCTGTTGGCCGTGGTTTCGAGGCATAAAGTTCCCCGGCAACCCTTGAGGAGGCCAGACGCAGTCTCTGGCGAAACGTCGGGGAACTTTAAGCCTCGAAACCACGGCCTACAGCCCGGAAATCTTCTTCAAGATCATCAATTGGAACGATATTTCAGCCCAGCGAGACGAGTGCTTTACCTCCAAAACATAGACGTCCAGTAATCATTCTTTAGAGGCTAAAGTCATCGTAAGACATGGTGCTATTGGAAACTTTAGGCCAGTTTACAAATCCTGTTACATTGTTCACAGTTTCCCGGTCATAAATTGATATATTACCTGCTTGAAACCAGGTAGCTCTAACTCCGCTTTTAAAAAACTTTTATTTTGTAACTACTTCAGAGTAAGTTAAATTTATAAAATTGTATATTTTGTGGTCAAAAAGTGTTAAATTCGTTTCCTCAAATCGATACTATCCAAAACTTTACTGAGCTCTCATAAAAATTAAAAAAAATAAATTAAAGCAACCAGGATTTCTAAGCAGACGATATTTCGTTCGTGGTTCATTTCCATGTAGTTACTTTCTACTGTTCATTTACGAAACATTAATAACAAAATAAAAATGTGTGTCCTACAATCATCCTTAATCGTCAGCTGTAGGCCTATTTTGATTAAGCCTGCGTTGCCTTTACATATAAGCATACTTTTTTGTTTCTGTATAAACAAAGGGAAACTCATATCAATATAAACGAGAACGTTAGGCTCGATTCTGGAAATGCAAGTCATTGCATATTACAGGACTCATGTCGTCCCAACTCCTTTAAAAAATAATTAAACTGACTATTTAACTCATGCCCCAAATGGGAGTCAATGACCAATCACGTTTCAATTATTTCTGTTTTACAACCAATCAGAGTCGTGTTTCACTAAATATTTATCAGTGTTATAATTACCATATTAAAGAAAGCTCCTCCTTACAATATTGCGTTCCTTTGGCAATAAATAGTATGATCTCGTTGCAGTGATAAACAAAAGAAGCAGTAGAAGCGTACCTATCGTTTCTCATTTGTTTTCAAACATCGCCGTTTACATTAAATATATAAATATTTTAAAATAACTATAGTTAAATAATGATTTGTGAGTAAACATCTTAATTTTATTCGTTAAATAGTCCTAACAAATGCCACTCTTGATTTCCAAATTCTCTAGATAAATTCACTCCTCACTTCGTGAGTCGTGAATTTATCGATAATTTGGAAATCACTCGTGGCATTACTTATGAAAATATATCAGCATCATCATCATTCATGCAAGTATTAGGCCGTGTGGTCTGTTATGGTCTCAAAGAGGAATTTTCCATCCAGCGCTTTTTTGGACGTCCCAGCGATCTTTAGCCTTAGGGGCAGCAACTACGAATCGCTTTTGGAATTCTACGAGATGGCATTCGTTGAATATGGGCTTTCCAGTTGTTCTGGCAGTTTTGTATATGGTAAGAATGGGTTCTACCCTCCAACTCTTCCATAATTTCCTCATTTCTTTTATGGTCCCACTTTGTATAGCCTGCTATACGGCGCATAAATCGTATCTCATTTGCTGTTATTCGTGTGTTTCTTTCGAATCTTTTAATTTATTTTTTGTTTCAGAAATTTCCGCACATGCAATTCCCTTCTTTGCCAGAATGTCGTCTAACTGGTCCTCTTATGGGAAATTCCCTGTACATTCCAGGTTGCAAATTTCAAATATTTTCTTTCTTCCATGTCGTATCCTTATTCTCGCAAAGTTTCTTTCTTCCATGTCGTATCCTTATTCTCGCAAAGGTCGTCAACAGGTCGATCTGTCTGATTCATCCGAGGCTTGGTTTGAGACTTGAAAGCAAATATATTTTTTTCGCCGAATGGGTTGCTGGCCCAGAGGGGTATTATTGTGCGCCTCCCACTAATATAGGATTTCTTCTACATTAAGGTGATGTGATTATACCGCCAGTACTCGGTCCTCAGAGCCTCATTTCTAATAACAGGTTGCACCATGAGCAGATTGAGGATCAGATTTGGATAGGGGAGGTAATGAAATGCATGTCACTATCCCTTGGGGTTGAAAATATATAAAACTGTTATCCTCCCTGTTTTATTATATTGATGCGAAACATGGACTCTTACTTTAAGAAAAGATTACGAGTGTTTGAAAATAAAGTTCTGAGGAAAAATTTTGGAGCAAAGAAAGATGGACAGACAAGCGAATGGAGAAGATTGAATAACAGTGATATATATTATTATAGGAAACCAGATATAATAATAAGAATAGTTAAGTCTCGTAGACTGCGATGGGTAGGACGTGTGACACGGATGGGGAATGAAAGAGGTACATGGAAGCTTCTTGTAGGAAAACCAGAGGGGAAAACGCCCAGTTGGTAAACCAAGAATGAGGTGGGAGATTAACATTTATCATACTTTGAGGAAAGTAGATTGTGCAGGGCAAGATTGGGTACATTAGCTCAGAGTAATAATAAATAAATAAATAAATAGCTTTATTTTACCTGGCAGAGTTAATAATAATAATAATAATAATAATAATAATAATAATAATAATAATAATTTATTTTAGCTGGCAGAGTTAAGGCCATAAGGCCTTCTCTTCCACTCAACCAGCGAATAGTAAAATTATACAAAAATTACGTACATATTACAATTTTAAGATATTAAAATACAGACTAAACAAAATACAATGATGATGGATCTAATACTAGCTAATGCTAACAAAAACATAGAATATAATAAAATTAAAATTATATAAAATAAAGTAAGTAGCTTCCTACATGATTATTAATAGAATGCTCTATATAGTTGTTATGTAGTTAATGTTTTCATTGTGTCGAACATAAGATATCAGTTAATTTGGATTTAAATAATGATAGTGATTGACAGTCCCTGACATGACTGGGAAGTGAGTTCCATGCTCTAGCCATAGATATTGTGTAAGATTCAGAGTACAGACAGGTCCTGTGTTGTGGTATCAAAAGTAAAGAAGAGTCTTGTGATCTTGTTCCTTAAGGATGTAGGGATGTGTGGAAAGCTTATGTCCTCGCGGCCATGAACCCACGGGTTCGATAGTGCTAGTGAGGTAGTTAGTTTTAAGTTTATAAATGAGAAAGTAAGAAATAAGTTGATGCATGTCCAATACTGACGTGGGTCTAGTAGAATTTCGCATGTACCTCGAGAGAGTTGGATCTCGCTATTTGAAGAGAAAGCCCGGCAGTGTTTGCTTTGCCAGACGCTTGTGCGAGTTTTTCATCTGGAAACAATCTTATAAGAATAAGTATCTTCACTTGTATCTACGAAGCTTCGGCTCAAAGAAAATATTTAACAATGCCTTAGTTGTTACTCTAGAATAAATTTCATTCGCCTCCTTATTTCACGACATAGTCATCATTATTTTGTGCATTCATTTGCTACTGCGACAACCGCATATTTCCGAAGGGTACCGTGTGTTTTCTATATCTATAATGATGCCCTAAAGTCTCAAAAGAAACGTATATTTAAAATACTCTATACTGTGCTCATTATTTGCAAATGAACGATCTATACAAAACAGCATAATTTATAAGAACGATATCGTGCTAAGATAAAATATAGTTTTACTGTAATAGATTATTGCAGTATAAAACAAAACATAGTTGCTGCCTTGAAATTTGTTTATAGTATAATTAAATGTATTGTATTATTAGATTCTCTCGTAAGTAATATCGATTTTCAAGAGTAATTATACAAGAAGTTGTGTATTTCGGAAAAAAAATACGAGCGACAAAGTCGCGAATGATTTTGTCCGATGAGAAACTCAAGCTCGCGTTGGATTTGGAGCGACTATTTAGCGAATAATAAAACATCCGATTGAGGGTCTTTCCACTTTTCAGCGGTTGCCCATTTACCAGCCGGCTGCTGGCCCTTCACATCCACATGTGTCAATCACAGAGGTAGATGATCAACAGCCAGTGTAGGGGTGACATGTGGTTAGCATGTCGAGTCCCCCAGCCGTTATAGCTGGTTCCTCAACCTGGAGCCGCTACTTATTGTAGCTACCCAATTGCCTCACGATGCTGGGTGGGCAACGATCCCATACTGGCCGAAATACCATGAGAAAATTTCTTCCCCCATGGAGACTCGAACCAGCGCAAGTCCCGTAGCTCTGCGCCAAGGCTTCCTACCTTAACCGCTCGGCTACGGCGCGGGACGAATAATAAAACATCAGAAGCTAAAAATAATTATAATAGTGGAATGCAGGCTTTCACGGCCGGTAATCTTTTATTACGAATAATTATAACGTTTAATATTTGCCAAATAAGAGGTTATGTATTCCGATTTTACTTTCGGGCGATTTCTAAGCCGGCTGTATAGTTATAAATAGCATATCTTTACTGTTAAATCTCTTTGGGCTTGGAAAAAGTCAATAAAAGATGATTGTATGAGAAATAACTATTAGGCCTAACAATAATGCAGATTAATTATACAACATTTAATAATTTTTTTAGATCAACCGAACTTTTTTTTGGTAATTTTTGGATTTTTATTTATTTTGGCATTTCTTGCTATACCATTTCGATTGTACATTCTTGAATCGATATCATTGATAAATAAGTTCATTTGCGGAGATATCTCTCATTTTGAACAGGAAGATTCAAAATTATCGTCAGAAATAGGCAAGATTATCAACAGGAAGAGGCAAAATTATCGTCATATGAGATAAATAGTCATAAATAATGCCACGAGTGATTTCCAAATTATCGATAAATTCACGACTCACGAAGTGAGGAGTGAATTTATCTAGATAATTTGGAAATTAAGAGTGGCATTTGTTAGGACTATTTAACGAATAAAATTAAGCTGTTTACTCACAAATCATTATTTAAATATAATTATTTTAAAATATTTATATATTTAATGTAAACGGCTATGTTTGAAAACAAATGAGAAACGATTGGTATGCTTCATTTGCTTCTTTTGTTCATCACTGCAACCAGATAATATTATTCATTGCCAAACGAACGCAATATTGCAAGAATGGACTCTAGTGGAGAAATAATGAAACTATCAAACTGTATATTAATTCATTTCTTATGTCCTATGATGTAGCCTAAATATGACAATTACATTTTTCTGGAATGTTATTACCTGGGAAAAAATACATTTAAGAAAGTGCAAACAGGGGTTTCTTTTTTTTTTTTTTGGTAGTATAATCAATTGCAACAATTGTTTTTATATTAACTCCCGCATGCGCTATGTTTTGACATTCATGCACTATATATACAATCTTGTAGCCGTATTTCTTGGAGAGTCAGTCGCTGCAAAATAATGCTCATGACCTATTCAGAATGTTAAAAAGGAGGTGCTTTCTTTATTATGATAAACTTTAGTTGGTAAATTCTAGGCGAAACACGACTGTGATTGGTTGTAAATAAAAAATCATTGAAATGTGATTGGTCATTGACTCCCATTTGGGGCACATAGTCAATGTATTGTGTGTCTAGTGGAATATTTAAGGTGTGATTCACTGGGAGTTTGTTTCAAATGGGCATTTAATTGATGCGGATTTATATTTTGAACATGTTCATGAAAATTTGAGAGTTTCGCTTTCAAACCCAAATTGGCCCAATACCGCATAAACAACCACGACAAAAATTCAGTAAATGCGAGCTTCGAACCGCTACCACACCCAGCATATAACCTTGATCTTGCGCCTTCAGCTTACCATCTGTTTCGATCCATGGCTCATTTACTGCGTACAATTTCGAAAACATTGTAAACATTGAAGCTATGGAGGAAGTGGGTTTCAATCAATTATTCGCATCAAAATCCAGAGACTTGTATCATCGCGGGATAATAAACCTCGCTGTAAAATGACTCAAAACCAGGAAATCTGATGGTCTATACTACGCAGAGTAGTTTAATTTGTAGTCACAAAAAAATCAAAATAATGTTTTGTTTATAAAACGATACTGCTTATGAGAGACTACCTTTAGGCCTATATCTGTACTGAAGTTACAGTTCTTATTCCTCTTGACCAGTCTTTTTATATATGTACATAATTTTTTGATCTGCTTGTAAATGGTAAATGTTAGATTTTTTTTTTTCAATTGAGTGAAAAATTAATTTCAGTTTGACGAGTTCAAAAAAATCCGTAAATTGCAGAAGTAAAAAATCTTTACAAAATGTAATATATAATGTCTCCATATGTAACAACTCTTGTAATTACTTATTAACCCATTCGCCTCAAAAGACGAGGTAGACTCGCCAGCAGTTAAATGACCTTCAACTCAGAAGACGAGGTACACTCGCTAAACTCTGTCTGTTATATAGTTTTCAATATTTTTAACATCCGTTGGCATGGTAATCTTTTGTTAACATTTATGAATAGTATAAGAATGTGTTTTGGCCTTCAACCTTATTGTGATCTCAAGTACCGTTATCTTTTGTTTGTTTTAAATGTCTGAAAATAGACAATATAATTTAGGGTAACTTGAATCCGATTTCTGGGGAAATGTATTGAATATTTAAACCTGAAGCGAATGGGTTAAAATTCATTCATCGCATCTATTTATTATACTTATTATTATTGTTATCGTTATTTATTTTATTGTTATTATTAAGGGGCGGATTCCTATGACATGTCACATTTTTACCAAAGCCTATACTCTAAGCTTCAAATAAGTAAAAAATGTATATATGCCTTATTATTAAGATTAAGTGGTTTTTATTGCGTCTTAAAAGTCATATTTCTCACTTTTTCAGATCTCTGGTCACACTTGTGTTAATTTCTATGACTATTTAACTCATGCCCACAAATGGGACTCAATGGCCAATCACGTTTCAATGATTTCTGTTTTACAACTAATCAGAGTCGTGTTTCACGAAATATTTATCAGTGTTATAATTACCATATTAAAGAAGGCTCCTCCTTTTTATTATTCTGAACAGGTCTGACCATTATTTTGCAGTGACTGAGCCTGTGAGAAATACGACCACCAGATTGTATATATAGTGCATGAATGTCAACACATGCCGCATGCGGGAGTTAATATAAAACATTTGTAGCAATTGATTATACCACAAAAAAAAACACTGTTTGCACTTTCTTAAATGTATTTTTTTCCCAGGTAACAATCCAGAAAATTATAATTGTCATATTTACATCATACGACATCAGAAATGAATTAATATACAGTTTGATGTGTTTCATTTTTCTCCACTAGAGAGCATTCTTACAATATTGCGTTCCTTTGGCAATAAATAGTATAATCTGGTTGCAGGGATAAACAAAAGAAGCAGATGAAGCGTACCTATCGCTTCTCATTTGTTTTCAAACATCGCCGTTTACATTAAATATATAAATATTTTAAAATAACTATAGTTAAATAATGATTTGTGAGTAAACAGCTTAATTTTATTCGTTAAATAGTCCTAACAAATGCCACTCTTGATTTTCAAATTCTCTAGATGAATTCGTGAGTCGTGAATTTATCGATCATTTTGAAATCACTCGTGGCATTACTTATGATAAAGTCATATTTTGGTCAAATTTTGAGTCTTTTTAATAGCCTAGTCATCAGACGATTGTAAATAACCAACATTGTATGTGTATAAAAATCGTCAGTCTCACATTACACTTGTTTCGAAGGTTTCTGTAAACAGGTAGCAAACGTTTGCACTGGACAATAGAAGAAGATTTCCTTTTTCTTATGATACAATTGGAAATGTATATGAATGAACAATTAATATACTCGTAGTATGGGTAAAAAATGCATTCATTGTAAGGTCATATTTTTGTCTTTTTAGTCATATTTAAACCTTTTTTTAGGTCATAAATGCATGCATATTTTCCATTTTAATAGGTCATAGAAACCCGCCCCATAGTTGTTATTATTATTATCTATGCTTTGGAGTAGAAATATAATATACAGAATGAAGAAAACTATTTGAAGTTCTGTTACAAAGCATTTTTATTATATGGGTCCGAAACCTGGACAGTAAGTAGAAAACAAGCCAACAAGCTGTTAGTAGTAGAAATGAATTTTTGGAGGCGATCGAAAAGAATTTCAAGAAGGGATAAGATCTGAAACAGCACAATAAGGGAAGTTTAAAAAATATTAGAAAAAATAGAACAAAAACGTTTGAAATGGTATGGACTCCTCATAAGAATGGAAGAAGAGAGAATTCCAAAGAAGATCCTGATTGGAAAGCTAATGGAAGAAGTGGAAGAGGCAGACCCAGAGAACGTTGGATAGATGATTCTCATTCTCCATTCTGATCTTCGAGATGGATGAAGAAGGATACTCTAAACCACTGGCAAGACATACTGCAAGAAAATCTTACAATCAGAAATCCTCTACAGCAATAGAAATAAGTAAATAAATAAATAATGAAGAAGCTAAGCGTATATACCAATTTGGGAAGCAAGGAAACAAATTAACTTTCGTGTGTTGTGTCAAATTTTACGTGGAATTGACCTTTATTCGAAGTTTCTTTAAGAATATTACACATTTGTATTTTCGCAGACTATACGACGGATTTTCTGCTTGAATGAACATAAGAGATGCTAGTCCTCAGAGAAAAGGCACGTAGATAGAGAAGAAAAAAGAACAGAACAGGGAACCGCAGTGAGCCCTTTTAATGATTTCGAAAATGGGATATAGTTTTCATTTATATGTACGCATGGGAGATTCCAGGGAGTAATATATAGAATTGCATATACGTTCTTTCAAGCTCGAAAGAAAAGGGAAGGGATTAACAAAGAATGTGTATAGTTAGTGAAATAAAAGGGAAGTAGACAATAAGCGCATTCCTTAAAAGATAAAAAAATATTCTTTATATCCAGTAAAAATCAGTGCATGTTTAAGAAATTATATTCCCAGAACTACTGTCCTCCTCTGGCGAGTGGTGTGGGGATGGATACTGGATGACAACACCAGTCAGGAAGGAAGTACAATCTCTATCTATCTTCGGGTTTTTACAGCTGCTGCCGTCTTCCCGTGCCAAACCTCCAAAGCCTACGGTCTTGGGCATCTTCGATGCTTAGCCCTCTAGCTTGCATTACTGTCTTCATGTTTTCCTTCCATGTTAACCTTGGTCTTCCTCTTTTCTTCTTTCTGTTAGGATGCCATTCATATAGTTGCTTCGGCCATCGCTCATCTTCCATTCTTAAAACATGTCCTAACCACTTTAATTCCTTTTCCTCAATTCTTTCAATCATATTGAAAATATTCGCCCTATTTATGAAACCAATATGCTTTTAGACCTATTCAAAACCGCAAACTGAAAACTGCATATTTGTGAATGGATAATACTTCCCTTCGACTCGGCTGTAGGAACAAAAGACTCTACCTGCAAGAGTAGTAAACCGAATGGCAAGAATTCCCTACCTCCCAGCGTTAAACTCGTCGGAGGAGGATAATAATATAAATGAGATCCGTCATAGAGGAATTGCGAATACTGAAGTAAATCTAATTTGTGTCCAGATTTTCCTGAATTACGGAATACATCGTTATTTTGTCAAATTATATGAATTGCAAGAAAGCAAACAAGTCGATTGTTAGAACGATTTATAAGTTTTGGGTTTCAGGTAAACTCTTATTTCTGATAGTCGAATTTCGCTGATTTTTTTTTCTTAGAATAGACTACGCCCTCCTCTTCTTCTACTGCAAGGTTTAGGCTATGCAGCCTGTTCCAGCGAAGTTAAAAGTGGACTCCATCTTCTACGTGGTCGGCCAACATCTCTTGTTCCTCTGGGATTATACAGGAAGGTTCTTTTTAGTATTCTTTCGTTGTTCATTCTCATTGTGTGTTCTGTCCATTTCTTATTATTTTCGCTGATTTTATCTTCAATTTTATATATGTTTAATTCTTCTCGTATAGTTTCATTCCTTATTCTATCCGCTCTTGTGCATCCTTTCACTTTATGTAAAAATAGCATTTCCGCAGTCTGTATCCTGCTTTTATCCCTTGATTTCATTATTCAATTTTCACTTCCATACAACAACAAAGGAACAGCCATTGTTTTATATAATTTAAGCTTCATATCTTTCCTTGTTTTCCGACCTAAGGTTCTTTTTATGGTTCCACAAATAGCCTGAAATTTATTTACTTTATTTTCTTTATTTTCTCTATAAGTTATATTACATCCTAATATAAAAGATTACGTTTCTCGTCTTATTTAGACGGCATATAGCTACTAAGTTTCGTTGTAAAAGTAGAAAACTGCGCCGGCTATTTTTATGTTTTCTCTTTACATTGATCCCAATCCTATGATCTGATTTTACTGGTAATAAACTTTACATTATTTTTTTTTAATTGATATGCTCTATATTAATTAATGTATTTGATACTAAACAGATATTCGTAAAGGTAAAGTCTCTAAGAAGAAAACGTAAAAACCATAAAAAGCACCCTACGGTTTTGATGGTAAAATTATTTTTTTTAGATAACTCTAGTTTTATTCTAGATGTGTTGGAGATGATTTTTTTTTGTTGATCACTTTAATTTTATCCCAAGCGTGTTGGAAATTAAATTTATTTTTCATTTTTTAGTTCGGGTTTCTAATAAAGCGTGTTGTTTTAGTTATTTTAAAACTATTATGTAATATATTTTTTTAGTATAGTTTTCTAAGAAAGCATGTTTTAGTATTTTAAAATTATAATTTATTTTTTTAATTTTAGTTTAATTGATTGTCATAAACCGGAATCCCATGAAAATTTAATTGTTTAATACTCTTCTAAAAAAAATCCTCCGGGCCGGATTTAAACCAGCGACCTATGGATTACTGAAATTATATACCACTACAGTCCACCGCTCTACCAACTGAGCTCTTACAACGATTGACTTAAAAGTCGGTAAGTCCGCAACCTATTATACCGGTTCTTATTTGTTTGATTTTCTGATGATTCTGGACGGGATTTTAGAAAACAAAATACGAAATCATTGTATCGTCATTGTTCCTTTACAAGTATACAAAGTTTGAAGTGATCCAATGTTTTTAAGTGGGTGAAAATCGTGTTGAAAGATTCCGTTACATAGATAGACAGATACAAGTCAATATAAAGCGTACAAAACATGTTATTTTATGCTTTAGAGAGACCCCATCCCAATTTCTCTAATATATATATATATATATATATATATATATTTATCCATCCATAGTAATTCTGCTCAAGGGCAGGTCTTTTACTGCAATCAGAGCATTTTCATGCTATGCTTTGCAACTTTACTAGGGAATTACAAGTGTGGTAGCTTCCTGTTGCTTTCCAAACCGGTGGAGGATGATGATGATGACCGTATGATTTTCGGTGACCCTAAGCTTCCTGACAT
This sequence comes from Diploptera punctata, assembly GCA_030220185.1. Lineage (NCBI taxonomy): Eukaryota > Metazoa > Arthropoda > Insecta > Blattodea > Blaberidae > Diploptera > Diploptera punctata. The sequence continues at coordinate 224,486 of JASPKZ010007804.1, forward strand.
TTGTCTTACAGGTGAGGAAAAACCCCGAAAAAACCTCACCCAGGATTCTGTCCCAACCTGGGATCGAACCCGGGCCCGCTGCGTGACAAGGCAGCTCGCTACCTCCAGACCACAGCGGTGGACATATATATATATGTTGCACTGGGTGCCTGATTGGAGTTATTGACAGCTCACTAACGTATAGTGTTAGAGGTCTCGAATCCCGGTTAAGGCGTTAGTTAATTTTCCTTTTCGCGTCGCGTTTGGCCTTCATTGCATAATAATACAATTTAATTACAACATCGAAATAAAATAGCGTTACTGCTATAAAATAAATTACTCTCATTAAAAGATTTCTTGTTATAGAAGTTATAAGATGACCTTTTCATGTTTTGCGGACTATAGGATCTATGCCTGGTCTTATGTTTTCCCATTCGCTATATTAGAGACTAGCTTCTCTCCTACTCTGACTTTTGTAGGTTAACAAAAGCCTCATCAGTCATAACCATTGGATAACAACTGCACTTTGGTGGAATACTACAGTATTTTATGCCCAAGCTAAATCAAGTGGTACATTACGTCAACCAGTCAACAGTGTGCCAACTATTTTCAAGTAAATTGGGGAAAGTTACATAATGGACACTGAATGAACACAACAGAAAACACTAACAATAGTTCACAAAGAAAAAAATCCCTGCAAATAAAAATATGTTAGAATACCTTGACATTATAAAATAAGTAAGCAACACGTTACTAATCAATGAGAACACACCCCAGGCGTACAACCCATTATACGAGATCGTTAAAAACAAGTCAGTTGCTACTAACGACACTTCAAGTCTATATAGTCGTAAACAACAACTAGTAGCAGACACTCATCCTGCTGATGATGGAAGTTAACTTTCGAAAGGCCTCCAGATAACATTTTAATGCGATATTTTAACACAGTTGAGGACGACGGCACCTGCCAACAGATATGTATTTTAATTTTTATCTTATGACTATTCACCTCAACGGAATTTGATATGAATTTTATTAGTATTGACTATATAAATATAACCTAACAGTAATTTATATATTAAATTTAATACCTTACAATCTCCCTCGCAGAAGTTGATGGTTTCATTCTTGTCGAGAGTTTTTTTATTTGTTTTCAAATATCTATTTCTACACATATTTATTCAATCTGAACTTTCTCAAAACAATTTTCTCGTTTTTATAACTAGCACAAGATAAAAAGTTTAAAAATGAATACGCCTGTACTCCTTGTCAAAGAAATAAAACAAAAAACTGACAGAAACGAACTGGCAAACTCATATTGGAAAATTTTCATGTTCATTGCTTTGTTATTTAATTTTTTTTATCATAAGTCATTTTTATCTAGCCGAACAAGCTGGATTTGACATTTCTATAAATACCTACTTATATTTTCAATCTGAAACACAGTTTTTGTATTCTTTTATTTTAATTATGGAAATGGAATGATATATAATACCATGTTGTATACTGTATTATTCTAAGAATTTTAATTAGTAATCAAGTTTACTCACACATACATACACAGATATAGACTATATACAGGTTGTTACCGAAATGAGTGCAGATTTTTCGTGTGGTGGTAGGGGGCATCCATACAATTATTTCAACATTATGAATGAATCTTGGGTCGGAAATGCATTGTTGTGGGTCTACAGAGTAAAAGAGCATTTAAAATTGTTAAACACATTGTTTTTTATTTATTAATTCTAAGAAAAATGGAAGGTATTACATGTTATTTTACAGTAATTGCTGGAAATAGCGACCATTGTCCTGGATGCACAGCTCCGCGCGTCTCACCTCGGACTGATGAACTCTATGAAGCATATCTGAACGATCCCTGATTTCCGCAGCCGCAGCCGCTACCACGATTCTTTCTACAAGCTCTGGAGCTGTACATCCAGGTCAATGGTCGACATTTCCAACAATTACTGTAAAATAATATGTAATGCCTTCCATTTTTATTACAATTAATAAATAAATAGCAACATGTTCTGCAATTTTAAATGCTGTTTTATTCAGAAGACCCACAACAATGCATTTCCGACCCAAGGTTCATTGCGTTAAAATACTTGTATGGGTGTTCCCTATCTCTACACGAAAAATCTGCACTCATTTCGGTAACATCCTGTATATGAAGTCAAAAATATGTAAGCGTAGGATACATAATTTTTTGTGACATTATATAGCAAGAATAATTATTAAAAACAGCGGAAACAGAAATAAATACAAACTAAATAAGTTTAATTAGATAACAGGAACACTAAAAAGAACTTTGAAAAATAAAGCCAGGAAAGACTCTATAATGAAATTATACAAGACAATGGCAGTGCCTATTATTACTTATGGATCCGAAACATGGACAGTGACCACACAACAATCTGCCAGAATACAAGCTGCTGAAATGAAATTCCCCAGACCAATAGCAGGATATCAAAGAACAGACAAAAAACATAACACAGGAATAAGACAACTAGAGGAATTAAACACAACAATAGTGAAATACGGAACAAACTGAAAAAAAAACACTTGGCAAGGATGACTGAAAATAGAATACCAAAAGCAGCATACAGCTATTCACCACGAGGAAGAAGAAGTTTGGGAAGACCGAAGAAAAGATGGAAAGAGCAGCAATTTGGAGCCGGAACAGGCTAGTAAATAAGCCTAAACCGTGATGAAGAAGAAGAAGAAGAATTATTAAAAACTGAGTATTAGGTCCATATCTAGTCAACTGTCATGGCTGTATGTACATACATCCTACGTCCCGCGTTTGGGGCACAGGTGCTTCCTAACGGGAGTTTCATTACCAAGTTAATTTAGCTACGCTTATTTACCTATAGATGTCAACGACTAACATGTGGTTAGCACAGTGCTACATTGAGACATCTAGTAAGGAACTACTAGATGGAAGAAGGTCGGTTCAATTTGTAAAGAGGCATTTTTATTCAGGCTTGCGGCTCTTTTACGAACCTGAATATCTTCAGTCTCATGAATATCGGCTTAAAGTGCCTCCAGAAAGACTTGTCCCTTGGATTTTTTCATCCTAAAAGTCCATCGATCCCGACCGAGATGTGACTATAATATTAACTAGTGATTTATCATAAGTAATGTCACGAGTGGTTTTCAAATTATCGATAAATTCACGACTCACGAAGTGAGGAGTGAATTCATCTAGAGAATTTGGAAATAAAGAATGGCATTTATTAGGACTATTTAAAGAATAAAATTGAGCTGTTTACTCACAAATCATTATTTAAATATAGTTATTTTAAAATATTTATATATTTAATGTAAACGGCGATACTTGAAAACAAATGAGAAACGACTGGTACGCTTCATTTCTTCTTTTGTTCGTCACTACAACCAGATCATATTATTTATTGTCAAAAGAACGCAATATTGTAAGAATGCACTCTAGTGGAGAAAAAACGAAACACGTCAAACTGTATATTAATTCATTTCTGGTCCTATGATGTAAATATGACAATTATATTTTTCTGGAATGTTATTATATATTCAATTGCTAGAAATGTTTTTATATTAACTCCTGCATGCGCTATGTGTTGACATTCATGCACTATATATACAATCTGGTAGCCGTATTTCATACAGAGTCAGTCACTGCAAAATAATGCTCACGACCTATTCAGAATGTTAAAAAGGAGGTGCTTTCTATATTATGATAAACTTTAGTTGGTAAATTCTAGGCGAAACACGACTGTGATTGGTTGTAAATAAAAATTATTGAAATGTGATTGGTCATTGACTCCCATTTGGGGCATGAGTTAAACAGTCTAGTTAAATTGCCTATTTATTGTTGTTTACTTTGTACTTAGAAAATGGCAGGCACACTAACACACGTATGTATGTATATATATATATATATATATATATATATATATATATAGGCCTGTATAGGCCTACATGTTATATAATCACAAGTATTGTTACAGTTAATTAAAAAATAAAAAAAAATAATTAAAAACGGAAGAGAATTTTTACTTTATAGCATTACAGAGACTCCTTTAAAAAACTGTCAAACTAAAAATATATAAAACTTATTCTACCAGTTATTTTATATGGATGCGAAACATGGACTCTTACTTTAAGGGATGAGAGGAGGTAATGAGTATTTGAGAATAAAGTTCTTAGGATTTTTTTTTGGACAAAAGAGAGATGAATAGACAGTCGAATGGAGAAAACTACTTAACAGTGAACTACATGGTATTTTTAGGAAGCCAGATATAATAAGAACAGTTAAGTCTCGTAGACTGCGATGGGCAGGACATGTGGCAAGAATGGGGAATGAAAGACGTGCATGGAGGCTTCTTGTAGGAAATCCAGAGGGAAAACGCCCAGTTGGTGGACCAGGAATGAGGTGGGAGAATAATATTAACTATGATTTGAGGGAAGTAGATTATACAGGGATGATTGGATAACATGCGCTCAGGATTGGGATGTATGGAGAGCTCATGTCCTCGCAGCCATGAACCTACGGATTCGATAGAGCCAGTCAGTTAGTTAGTAAGCAGTGATGCTTGTTTATTACGATGTTGTAAGTAAGTTTGACATTTAGCAATGAAGATCTAATACGACATTAAAAGATAAATAATAATAATAATAATAATAATAATAATAATAATAATAATAATTTATTTTAGCTGGCAGAGTTAAGGCCATAAGGCCTTCTCTTCCACTCAACCAGCAAGTAGTAAAATTATACAAAAATTACGTACATATTACAATTTTAAGATATTAAAATACAGACTAAACAAAATACAATGATGATGTAATCTAATACTAGCTAATACTATCAAAAACATAGAATATAATAAAATTAAGATGATATAAATTAAAATAAATAAAATAAAAATAAGATGATTATTAATGGAATGCTCTATATAGTTGTTATGCAGTTAACGTTTTCATTGTGTCGAACTTTAAGATATCAGTTAATTTGGATTTAAATAATGATAGCGATTGACAGTCTCTGACATGACTGGGAAGTGAGTTCCATGCTCTAGCCATAGATATTGTGTAAGATTCAGAGTATAGACAGGTCCTGTGTTGTGGTATCAAAAGTAAAGAAGAGTCTTGTGATCTTGTTCCTAAATTGTGATGAGCCGATAAGTTTTGAAAACGTGTTGTTAAATAACTAAGCTGGGATTTGAACCCAGGACCTCTAACTTGATACGTTGTTGCGTTACCAGTTACGCTATTCAGAGAACCTAGCATAAACATTTATGTTTCCTTGATATATATTCTCTATCATGAGAGGTAGCGAAAACTCGGTCTCACTGCCCTCTCGTGGCTTCTATAACAAGTAAGCAAATTAAAGAAAAATTATACTTTATAGCAGTGACGCTTGATTATATTTATTTATTTATTTACTTATTTGGCTGAAGGTGCATAGGGATTTAAGAGCATATATATACATTAAGAAGTTATTTTTCAATTTTTACTATAATTCATCTTTTTTAAACAAGATCTACGTCAACAACTCAATGAAGTGTTTCCTTAATAGAAACATAGTGTTGTATAGTGTTTATTCAAAAACTTGTAGCATGAAGTTCTAGTCCTGAACTCGATAGATACGTCTATTAGCAACAGACTGGGGATGGAATAAGAGACACTCTAAAAGCATTGCGACCCTCAAGGCGACATGGATTTCCACTCCAAGACGAAACTCGGCCTACTGGATCACTAGATCTAAAAGCGGCTGCTTTCCAAATAAAATTCATTCACTCGTTAGAATGTTGAAAAGGAACCAACAACCATCGGGTAACATAACCTATATTGTAATCAATTTAACACGCTTTATTTAATTAAATACTGTAACCATAATAAGGAATTGTTAAGTTACAGTGACGTAGAGATTTTATCACCAGTAAAATTATAATCATTATCATCAGTAGATCCACCGCTGTGGTCTCGAGGTAACGTGCTGCCTTGTCACGCAGCGGGCCCGGTTTCGATCTCCGGTCGGGATAGTTTTTCTGGGTGAGGTTTTTATCGGGGTTTTTCCTCACCTGTAAGCAAATGTCAGGAAAACTAAGACCCAAACGGTCCCCGAAATCATATGGCCATCATCATCATCATCATCAACCTTCATCCTTCACCGGTGTGGAAAGCAACCGGAAGCTACCACACCTACAATTCCCTAGTAAAGCTGCAAAGCAATGCATGAAAATGCTATGATTGGAGTGAAAGACCTGCCCTCGGGCAGAATTACTATGGATGGATGGATCATCAGGAGCGTATGCCGCGATGGTCCAGTGGTTATTCTCTTTGTCTCTGATCCCGAAGGTCGAGGGTTTAAACGCGGCCGGGGTCGATGGACTTTTTAGAATGGAAAAATCGAAAGAGCAAGTCCACCGGAAAGGACTTCCAGCCGTAGGTCCCGAATCTGAAGATTTTCAAGCTCGTAAAAGATGCTTAAGCCTAAAAAAAAGGCCTCTAAGCAAAATTTACGGATATCATCATCCTAGTAATATATTAGTTGCCTGCTAGATGTCTCATTGGGTCGGTATATTGATCGCATGACATATATGGGCAAATAAGTATAAATAAATTAACTTGGTCTAGTAACTCCTAACACAGGAGAGGCTTAGGTTCAATATTGAGCTATGTCATTGTAGAGTTTTTTTTTACAGCTGACACCGTTTCTTTATTACTTATTAGGCCTACTTATTTCTATGTTTCTAATTAAACCGAGCAACAAAAAATAAACTTTTGTTTGTCTCAAAAAGAAAAATATGTGATTCTGATAGTATTTTTTCTCCTGAATTCAAATATGATATCGGTTTTACTCCATCACGCAAAGTTTCCGAGAGACAGGGTTTTATAATTTCAAACACTTTAATATTTTCTACATTCGTAACTACACAATAGTCGAACATTCGGACTTATCTAGAAAGTAAGAAATGACGATTTTCTGCTATATTTCGCCTGTGGAGCATCTCTCTTGATTGTCTAACAATAATCGGCCAGCATATTAGGATTCCATTTGCCTTGATATCTCTTTTCCATAGCTGAAATCTCCTGATGAAAGTGTTCCCCGTGCTCATCGCTCAATGGACAAATGGACGAAAAAACTTTTATTAAAAAATAATTATTTAAATCCATTAATTGAAATTGAAATAAAAAAACTGTGGGTGATGGAGAAATTCCGAATACATATTTGAAAACACGGCAAAAACTGCATTAAGTACAACTATTGATACTCATGAGACAAAAATAATGTTTACTAGTGTTATTATCTTGTAGGTAAAGGGATAAGAAAAATAAAAAAATGTTAACATTGATTACCATTGTAATATTCAAGGTCAGGTGTCGGCAAGTAATTTTAGGTGGGGTTCAGAAGCGTTAGAAAAATTTAGTCGAGGTCCTAAATTTTTGTTTTCACTTCCACTCATAAAATTATATGAAATACAATGTATAGGCATATTTGTATTAACAAATCAATGGGAGAAATTACATTTGCGGTCTTGATCCAGTTTTTAAAGTTAGGTTCACGCGCGGAGCAGCTTATGCGAAGAGTGTCTTCAAGGTTTCGCGGCCGCTAATCTTGAGCGATATTTGTGCCGACACACCACTAAGGAGCCGCTTACGTATCAAAGTGTATGTTGGCACACGCCAAAGGAGGCGTGTTTAAATGAATATGGCTGCTCCGATTAAAAGAGGCTTCAGATGGTGCCAAAGTCAGAGATAGATTTTTAAAATGTATTATATCATTAAATAAAATTCTTGTATTGCATTCGGGTGTGGTTTTATGTTCATCGACATTACATAATATGCTGCGCCGGCCGGTAACTGCTCTCTTCCGCCCCCGCTCTCCAGCGAAATCTCCTGCGCTGCACAGCTTAGCAACTACAATGAGTAACAAAATTGTTCTCATCTTATGAAATGCTGAAAAAAATGCAACTCCTTAAATAAATATTGTATGTATGAATGTATGGGAAATTTTGTTTCTTATGTTTTCGTTAATTCATTTTATATATCTTTGTTAGTTGAGTATGAGGTCATTTTTGGTGTATTTGTTGGAGAAAAATAATGATCTGAGCTGTTCAGAATATTAATAAATATTAAAAAGGAGGAGCTTTCTTTATCACAAAAGCAGGAGCTGATATAGAGAGATCGATAAAGAGCGATGTGAAACACGACTGTCATTGGTTGTAAAACAAAATTCATTGAAACGTGATTGGGCATTGACTACCATTTGGGACGTGGGTTAAATAGTCATAAATATCTATTTCATTTAACATTCGTAAAAGCTGTTTCAGTGGGCCTAAACTGCATTTTCATCAGAAGAATGTCATAAATACAAATAAATTTTCTATAATTATATGTCACTGTAATTTTCCATTTTTATGAACGATTTTGTATACATGTAAAATACTGAAAGACATATTAAGAAGTATAAATACATAGACTACACTTTCTATCATCATGTTTATGAAGAAGAAATGAAATATTTCAAAGCTGAAAGAATATAGCATAGAGCACCCTTAACACGTGTCACATGTAAGGTACATTCTTGCACAAGGAGAAGAGATGGACCTTGTCGGCGAAACTGGTGTTAGGTATGAAATAAGCACCCGGGAGACCAATTAAAAAAGAGAGAGAGGTAGATATAACATTTTTTTCCTCCCTAGTTACCAACGATAACTACCTGCAACTCCATATGCTGAGTGGATCTCCGGGGTCACACAGGGTGGTTCTCAACTCCCTAAACGATAAAGCAAATTTACTTTTTAGTTTCTCTAGAGTTCTTTGTTATCTTGTTTGAATAAATTAGCATAGGTGTGCTTTAAAGCTCAGTTGAATACTTAAACGTCGTAGGAATCTTTCGTCATGAGCAATCTACTGTTATTACAACTTCAAGTTTAGATCATAGATGATAATTAATTTCATCGTGACAATTTTTACACTTTTTTTCTGGATGAATCGCTATTTACGTATTAACTAACTAACTCGCTGATACTATTTAACCCGTAGGTTAATGGTCGCGCGGATACAAGCTCTCCACACATCCCTATCCTGAGCTAACGATTTCCAATCATTCCCTGTATAATCTACTTCCCTCAAATCATTGTTAATGTTTATAACTGTAGGCTTTCACGGCCGGCGTCTTGATCCCTATTAGGTTCGTCTTCCGGGCATATAGGCCGTGGTCCAGTCGTTCTTCTACTCGACGTTTCGTCTACTGCTGCGGTAGACATCATCAGGAGATACTGCATGCTCTCTGTGAACTCCTCAACAGTCGGCTGCAGCCGACTGTTGAGGAGTTCACAGAGAGCATGCAGTATCTCCTGATGATGTCTACCGCAGCAGTAGACGAAACGTCGAGTAGAAGAACGACTGGACCACGGCCTATATGCCCGGAAGACGAACCTAATAGGGATCATTGTTAATGTTATTCACCATCTCATTCTTGGTCTACCAACTGGACGCCATTTTAATTTTTAGGTCATTTTATAGATTATATCGCCTCACTAAGATGGTTGACCGTTTATATAAAAGCGGGCGCCGCGACGATGCTTGACAATGATTAACATGCGGAATTATTATAGGCCTAGTGGCGGTAGTCGATATATTTGTATTTAATTATTTAAAACAGCTGCGGGGAAACAAAGCGAGCCGCTGGACTGCCATCACAGTGAGGCTATAAAAAAAAATATATATATATATATATATTTAGATTTTTAGGTCATCAAAATACACACCTTGATTATAATTATTTGGACATTATTGGCATTATATTTAACAAAGTTCTTTTGCAATTCAAGTCATTAGCGTGACAATTCAAATCCATCCATTCATCCATAGTAATTCTGCCCGAAGGCAGGTCCTTCACTGCAATCATAGCATTTTCATGCTATGCTTGCAGCTTTACTAGGGAATTGTAGGTGTGGTAGCTTCCGGTTGCTTTCCACACCAGTGAAGGGTGATGATGATGATGATGGCCTTATGATTTCGGGGATCGTTTGGGCCTTAAAGTTTTCCTGACATTTGTCTTTCAGGTGAGAAAAAACCCCGATAAGAACCTCACCCAGAAAAACTGCCCCGATCGGGGATCGAACCCGGGCCCGCTGCGTGACAAGGCAGCACGCTACCTCGAGACCACAGTGGTGGACACAATTCACATATGGGCGTAAAAAGCGCGGTAAAATTTCCTCAGAGAACTCTTCTTCTTCTTCTTTCCAGACTAGAGATTCTTTTACATGCCGTAAATTTACGGCACCCACGGCTTTACTTGCCTTCCAAAAGAACATATACTCAGGATTTTTACGCCTCATTTAACCAATTTACTCTGGAACTTGGAAACCAGAGGCGAGCAAGCAAACTACTAACTCACCGGGAACAATACAAGAACATAATAAAATGAATACTGATACAGTAGATATCCCTCCATGGTATCTTTGAATTCAAATACCTAGGAACAATAATCACAAATAGGAATGAGATGCACAAAGAAATTAAACATAGGCTCAATTCTGGAAATGCATGCTATTATGCATTGCAGAGACTTTTGATGTTCCAACTCCTTTCAAAAAACGTTAAGCTAAAAATATAAAAAACTATTATTCTACCAGTTATATTATATGGGTGCGAAACATGGACTCTTACTTTAAGGGAGGAAAGGAGATTACGAGTATTTGAGAATAAAGTGCTTAGGAAAATGTTTGGACCAAAGAGAGATGAACAGACAGGTGAATGGAGAAGACTACATAACAATGAACTGCATGGTCTCTATAGGAAGCCAGATATAATAAGAACAGTTAAGTCTCATAGATTGCGATGGGCAGCATTGTTACGCGTATGGGGAATGAAAGACGTGCATGGAAACTTCTTGTAGGAAAGCCAGAAGGAAAACGTCCAGTTGGTAGACCAAGAATGAGGTGGGAGAACAACATTAACTATGATTTGAGGGAAGTAGATTATACAGGGAATGATTGGAAAGCATTAGCTCAGGATAGGGATGTATGGAGAGCTTATGTCCGCGCGGCCATGAACCTACGGGTTCGTTAGTGCCAGTGAGTTAGTTAGTTATCAATACAATTTACTCATGAGACAAAAATCATGTTGACCAGTGTTGTCAGAGGATTGAAAGAAATTCAACAGATTGACATGGAGGAATGGCGTTTGGTTTTCGGAAGACGGCGGCAGCTGCCATGATACCGGATGATGATGATATTAATGAATAAAATTAACTTTATATATTTTTTACTTTTTTGGAAAATTTAAGTAGTTAGAACAAAGTTACATCATAGAGACAGACTTAATGGAAAGGGTCACACGGGGATAGAAGACCATGGTAACAAGTTTCTCAGGAATTGTAACGCCATTTATTCATTACATGCTAAGTCATTCTTGTGTATTCGATGTCTGTACTGACAAAGCTAAGCGAACACGTTTCCAACTTTGATGGTTACCGTGTACTCCCTAAGAGGAGATTAAGGCTCCGTCCATGTCCCAATTCCCTGAAACATCGGCACTGCTTGCATAGGAAATAGACAAACTTGAATTTCATCTTTGTCCTCGGTTAATAAGAGGATAATTCTATCCAGTTAATTAACATTGTTTCACTCAAGTATAGTTATATAAATTGCTGCATTTGTTTCTTTCTATTCCTTAAAGTAATATATCCTCCAGACCACAATAATTATGAATGTTTCATAATCTCTCTTATCAATGGTCACACATAGAAATACATTATATAATGGAAATGAACAGCTGATTGGAATGACTGAAATGTTGAGGAAGTGGCTGAATTCGGATACCTAGGAACAATAATCACAAATAGGAATGAGATGCACAAACAAATTAAACATAGGCTTAATTCTGGAAATGCGTGCTATTATGCATTGCAGAGACTCTTGCCGTTCCAATTCCTTTAAAAAACCTTTAAACTGAAAATATATATAACTGTTATTCTACCAGTTAGGCCTATATTATATGGATGCGAAACATGGACTCTTTCTTTAAGGGAGGAAATGAGATTACGAATATTTGAGAAAAAAGTTCTTAGGAACATTTTTGGACCAAAGAGAAATGAACAGACAGGTGAATGGAGAAGACCACTTAACAGTGAACTAGTATATGGTCTTTATAGGAAGCCAGATATAATGAGAACAGTTAAGTCTCGTAGACTGCGATGGGCAGGGCATGAGGCATGAATGGGGAATGGAAGACGTACATGGTAGCTTCTTGTAGGAAAACCAGAGGGAAAACGCCCATTTAGTAGACCAAGAATGAGCTGGGAGATTAACATTAACTATGATTTGAGAAAGTAGATTATACAGAGAATGTTTGAAAATATTAGCTCAGGATAGGGATGTATGGAGAGCTTATGTTCGTGCGGCCATGAACCTACGGGTTCGATAGTGCCAGTGAGTTAGTTAGTTATCAACAAAATTTACGATTATGTAAATTGGAATATTTATCTTATAATAAACCTCTATACCTATATGTTTACAAATTATCGTCATATGTAAAACATCAAATAAAAATTTGGTATCTGGTAAATCAGTCGTCCTCAACTAAATTATTAATCTTCATCAAATAGTTCCAATATGGAGGCTTTTTAAAGCAATGTTTCATCTTCTGCATTTTAACTGGTAGTGATGCTGTTGTATAAGTTGTACAACGGGTTTAGGTCTGCGGTCTGATTTACCAGATACCAATTTCATATTTAATACCTTATTACATAACCTCAACATTGCTTTAAAATGAATTTTAAAAGTGTCTCACTTACCAAAACATGGAATTCCCTTCCGACCTATGTCAGAGACTGCAAACTATAACATCCTTCAAAAACAAACTAAATAATTATTTAATAGCAAACTAACTTATACACCTCACTGATAGTATTCTTTTAACAATTAATAACTTTAATCATCTATGAAAATAATATTATGAATAACAAATATTTTATTTTGTTTTGTTTTAAATATTGTACAAACGTAAAATTAGTTTTCTATATCTCATTATTTTTCTTTGTTTATTATAAACGTTAGACAGTGACAATTTAATAGGCCTATGTCTTGCTTGTATACACTTTATTATTAGTTTAGTCTTAATTTTAACTAACATTAACTGGTTGCATTATAGATCGTAATATAATAGATATTATCTTTTTGATCAAATTTTTATTTAGTATTTAATATTAGAGTTAATTGATATTGTTATATTCTGATGTAATATATGTTTGTCCTGGTGAGTGGAAGAGAAGGCCACATGGCCTTAACTCCACCAGGCTAAATAAATCTAATCTAAATCTAATCTAATTATGTAAAACAGTACGTTATTGTAATTTTAATATACCTTTGTATTGAAATTTGTAAATGCAGTTGCAGAGTTTTATAAATGAAGGGGTAAATGGTATAGTGGTGCAAGTAATTTTTCTTCATTTTAGAGAAAAACAGTGTTTTATTTATCAATGTACAAATGTAGCTTAATATTGACTATTTAACTCATGCCCCAAATGGGAGTCAATGACCAATCACGTTTCAATGATTTCTGTTTTACAACCAATCAGAGTCGTGTTTCACGAAATATTTATCAGTGTTATGATTACCATATATTAAACAAAGCTCCTCCTTTTTAATATTCTGAACAGGTCTGACCGTTATTTTGCAGTGACTGAGCCTATAAGAAATACGGCTACCAGATTGTATATATAGTGCATACATGTCAACATTTGTAGCAATTTATTATACCACCAAAAAAAGAAACCACTGTTTGACTTTCTTAAATGTATTTTTTCCCAGGTAATAATCCAGAAAAATATAATTGTAATATTTACATCATACGACATCAGAAATGAATTAATATACAGATTGATGTTTCATTTTTTCTCCACTAGAGAGCATTCTTACAATATTGCGTTCCTTTGGCAATAAATAGTATGATCTGGTTGCAGTGATAAACAAAAGAAGCAGTAGAAGCGTACCTATCGTTTCTCATTTGTTTTCAAACATCGCCGTTTACATTAAATATATAAATATTTTGAAATAACTACAGTTAAATAATGATTTGTGAGTAAACAGCTTAATTTTATTCGTTAAATAGTCCTAACAAATGCCACTCTTGATTTCCAAATTCTCTAGATAAATTCACTCCTCACTTCGTGAGTCGTGAATTTATCGATAATTTGGAAATCACTCGTGGCATTACTTATGATAATCAAGGAGATATTTATTATCCAAATTGTTGGTATTAATTCTTAATGTGTTGTCTCACTATGATGGTTCACCAGTGGCTCGCTTTGTTTCCCGCACCTGTGATGTATAATTAAAAATAATTAAATACAAAGATGCCCACTACCGCCACTATAATAATTCCGCATGTTAATCATTGTCAAGCATTGTCGCGCGGCACCCGCTTTTATATAAACGGACAACCATCATAGTGAGGCGATAATATGCAGTTTCTTCTCTATAGCCGTGGTACTATGTTCATTTTTTTAACACCAAAGTTGACTTATACTACTATGACATATACCCCTTCAAACATTGAACATAAAATTACTGTTAATTGCAGTATGTACGTAGGTATGCATGTATGCATGTACCCCATATGTCCTACGTGGGGACACGGTGATCCTAAGCGGGAATTTTTAACCAAGTTATTTATTTACGCTTATGTACCTACAGATGATAAAGAATGACATGTAGTTAGCTCATTGCCTCAATGAGACATCTAATAAGTAACTAAGTTATTACTTAACTAATGACTCTGAGGTCTGTGTTCAAACAAGCTGTCTATAGGCCATGCTATCTCGTCTTCCGTAAGCCGAGGCTCTCATCTTTCAATTTTTCCCGGAATTTGTTTTAATAAATTGTTGTTAGCACATGATGTTGAATAGAGCCTGAGCCAGTTAGAAAGTTTTATGGGGAAAAAATTCAATTTAAAACTTTTCTTTAATTTTTTAATTATTAATTAATTTTTAGAGTTTAGTTTAAAATAGATAGGGCTAAGCTTGTTTATATTTTATAAAACTTTTAAAGTAAATAATATTATCCTATACAGTACAATAAACTATCATAATTCCAATTACATCGAAACTAACTACAAGAAGATCATTTTATTTAAATAATAACTATTATGAAATAACCATTATAAAATTAATAAAAAATAAATCAAGTTTCTGCATGACCCACATAATTAACTACTGAGAGACGGGCTGAAAGTCGCTCTTCGCGGAAAACATGGTTCTTGAATACTGGCCTAAATTACACATTAGACATGAACACAGTGACGACCTATCAGGACATGTACTTAAAAGACCTTGGGGGACACTGCCAAAGCTAACGTGGGTACCGGAGATTTAGTTATAATTACGCTTGTCTCTGTTTCCGAGGTCCTCAAGTTGAAATACCGCTGTCGACGAATTTTTAACGGACATAAAGTCGTGTTTCCCCTGTCGCAGATTTAAGACAGGTATTCCCTGGAATAAGATACTTGTGAGGAAAATGTTTCGACTCTTTGACGCCCAGATTTGAATTACGACGCTAATACTTGAAATGTTAAAGAGCGTAATTTTGTTCTTCTCTTCTTAAACATAATTTGTAGGATTTTAATCCTGTTTATTTCCAAAATCACTCCTCTGGGGAAGACGTATTGGATGTGCATTCCCTGTCTATCCATCTCTTGGCTGATCTACCTCTTGTTCTTCTCCCGTCAATTGGTCTATCTTCTTTAGCTCTTTTTACAAGTAGGTTTTCTTCTATTCTTTCTATATGGCTGGAACAATTGTCATGGCTTCGTCTATAAGATCGTGGAACCATCCATTCATTCCCTATGCCTTCTCTATAATATATTACACACATCATTACCTTATTATTTATCACACCGCTTCATTAGACTCGCTGATACACATAAATTAGATACCCGATCCCTTGAGCGCAGTGTCCTTTATATCCCTCCTCGTCATACTACATATTATTCGAAATCTTTTACAATTTCTCTTGCTAGGACATGGAATTCCCTTCCACCCTATGTCAGAGACTGCCAAACATTACCATCTTTCAGAAAAATATTGAAAATAAAATTACTAACACAAACAACTCACTAATATTACTTTTTAAAAATTAATAATGTGTTTTTTCATTACTTAATAAAAATAGATTTAAGATTCGTTAATATATTTACCTAAAGTAAGTAAAGTGATCCCACGACAGGCCTCAGGAGGCCCTTGGGGTAGTAGGAGGTTAAGGCTCCCACTTTTTTCTAGACAATCGGCACTTGATGTCAGCCGGGTAGTCAGCCCTGCGTGACGGCCGCATAAAAACCATAGATTAATTCATTGTAGCTTATTACTTTCTTTGCAGTTTTTCTTTCTTTTCTTTTTATGTATAGCTGTTATTCCTTTCTGTAACCATTCTATCATTAATTTAATTGTAATTGTATTTAATTTCATTGTAATATTATATATTACTCGTATTTTCATTATTATTCAATTTGACAGATAATTAATTGTTTAGTATGATTATTATCGTAATTTTTGTATTTATATGTAACATATGTTTGTCCTGGTGAGTGGAAGAGAAGGCCACATGGCCTTTCTCCACCAGGCTAAATAAATCTATCTATAATCTATCTATCTTCCAATATGTTCGTCTATCTATAATAATATAGAGCGTCGTTAAATATTCTAATTCATTAATTAGACTTTGTCAACTATCAATAATGTTGTTGTTTGGAAAAATACTAAATTAAATTTTGACTTTATTCAATGGAGGCAGCAGAGGACTAATAAATAAACGTAAAATACCCAATGTGGTCCGCTGGCCACGGTTTGATTCCCTGAACTTGATTAATTGTACAATTTTTATATTCAAATACTGTAGTAAGCATAGAGCAAAACAAAACATCATCTTCTTCTTCTTCACGGTTTAGGCTTATTTACTAGCCTGTTCCGGCTCGAAATCGCTGCTCTTTCCATCTTTTCCTTGGTCTTCCCAACTTCTTCTTCCTCGTGGTGAATAGTTGTATGCTGCTTTTGGTATTCTATTCTCAGTCATCCTTGCCAAGTGTTCTTTCCAGTTTGTTCTGTATTTCACTATTTTTGTTTTTAATTCCTCTACGTTTAGTTGTTGTCTTATTTATATGTAATGTTTTTTGTCTGTTCTTTGATGTCCTGCTATTGGTCTGAGGAATCTCATTTCAGCAGCTTGTATCCTGACAGATTGTTGTGTTGTTTCTGTCCATGTTTCGGATCCATAAGTAATAATAGGCACTTCAATTGTCTTGTATAATTTCATTACAGAGTCTTTCCAGGCTTTATTTTTCAAAGTTCTTTTTACTGTACCTGTTATATAATTAAACTTATTTATTTTGTTATTTATATCTGTTTCTGCTGTGTATGATATTTCACAACCTAGGAAGTTACATGTTACTACATGTTCTATTGGTTTATTTTCTAATATTATCTTTGTCCGAACTGGATGAGCACCCTTGAAGACCATTGTTTTTTATTTTTGTGAGGATATTTCCATGTTGTATTTTTTTGATATTTCATTTAGTTTATATAACATTCTTTGTAGTTCGTCTTCTGTTTTTGCTATTAAAATCTGGTCATCTGCAAAGGCTACTGTTTTTATTACTATATTTCCTAAGTTAATTCCCCCAGTCGTCATTTGCTTCCATGATTTTATCATGTCGTCGAAATAAATGTTAAAAAGCGTGGTTAAAGCTCCAAAACAAAACATAAGATTAATAAACGGAGATGAAGATTTCTGCATATCTATTCAAATGAGTTTGCTGTAGGTAAATGAAAATAGAGGACGATGCAAAGAAATAGAGACAAAGGAAGTCAAAGGTTGTAGCATCCCATTTTCTTATCTTATTGTAGCTAATAGCAGGTCCTCTTCTCTCTATCTTGTTATTGCTGAATTACATTAATTTCCGACTCATTATGGCTTCTAGGCTGACAAATTTACGACCACCAAAATGTAAAGCGGAAATTGACGCCATTTTGTAACAAAAACATAATTG